>RJWT010002274.1:0-41817 GCA_004365215.1 Cuniculus paca | reverse complement strand
TTTTTGCTTTTTGCCAGTACCATGCTGATTTTATTATAACAGCTTTGTGGTATTATTTCAGGCCAGGCATTGTGATGCCTCCTGCCTTGCCTTTGTTGTCCAGGATTGCCTTTGCTATTCTAGGACTCTTCTGGCTCCAGATGAATTTTTGGGATTGTTTTTTCTAGATCTGTGAGGTATGCTAATGGTATTGGGATTACATTAAACCTGTATCACAGTTTTGGGAATATGGTCATTTTCACAAAGCTCATTCTTCCTATCCATGATCAAGGGATATTGTTCCATTTTCTAAATTCCTCTTTGATTTCTTTTTTCAGAGTGCTGTAATTTTCAATGTATACATCTTTTACTTCCTTTGTTAGATTGATTCCTAAATATTTCATTTTTTTAATATTATTGCGAAAAGTGTGGTTTCCCTAATTTCTCTCAGTGAGTTTGTTGTCTGTGTCCTGACATGCTATTGACTTTTGGGTGTTGATTTAGTACCCAGCTATACAGCTGAATTTGCTTAGTAAGTCTAGAAGTCTATTGATGGAGCTTTTGGGGGTCTTCTACGTAGAGTATCATGTCGTCTGCAAATAATGATAATTTCTGGGATGTAAGTTATTAATATCAAAGAGAAGGACAAGCAGCAATAAGTGCACCATTTACACTAGAACAGAATGGTGCAGCAGCACACTCACGCACTTAGCCAGATTTTGAGAGAAGTATTAGTCATTAAGCTAATAGTGGAAACTGTGTAGGAGGATTTTCTTTAACTTGTTTCTCTGTCAATCTAGAAAATGGAGAGAAGAAAATTATGGAAAGCAAGATGCTTAAAATGATTTGAGATTGATGCTTTAAAAAAAAAAGACTATGAGTAATCCCTATACTTGTGTATTGCTAAGCTGTGTTTATTCACTTATGACACTGTTCCTGGCATGTAAGGTTTACACAGAGTAATAACTGAGTCAGAAGTACACATGTTTTGATCTCAATCCTTATTTATCCAATGAGAGAAATTGTGTTATTGCTCCTAACAATTCTGAAGAAGGCAAACCTCAGTTTCAGGAGAAAAAGGCTTTGTCAGTTATGTTCACTGTGATATTACTGTATTCAGAACATTGTCTGTCACACCATACACAGGTTTTCAGTCAAGATAGACAAGTAGGTGAGCAAGTCAGAGTAACCATGTGGTTCTCCTAATCCTTAGCCCCTGAACACCTCCAGGGAAGGTCACAAGGAAAGCTAAATTGCCACATTTGTATGCCCTCTTTCATTATAAGCTATGGTAGGTACCTCCTTCCCTTCAATACCAAATGGTTAAGTAACAAACTCAATTCACTCCTTTAGGAAATACAAAACTCCTCAAGCTTCTCAGCAATAGCATTGCCAGCAATTAGTAAAATGCTTCTGAATGCTTCTCTATGTATGCATGCAGATAATTGAATGCGTAAATTTTTATTCAGGATTTTGTTACATATGATATTTAACAAAAATCATCAAAAATACTTTTCATTTAATTCAATCTGTAAATAAACTGAAGTGAAAGAGTCCAAATTATTGACCAGTAATTAAATATGTCATCATACAGTCCATATTAAATCTTACCTAGAAGATTTATTCAAAGATCATTATATCCTCTGACTGGGATAAAAACTAGCACCCATAACTTAAAAGGTTTATTTAGATGATAGTTACAGAAAGTTCCATCCATAGCCAGCTGGCTCTGAGGCTGAAATGGCAGGGTGGAAAAGCCCAGCAAAGAAAACTGCTCACCCAAAACCAGCCAGCAAGCAGTGAAAGAAGGAAGAGCCAGTATGCCAAGGCACACCCTCAGTGACCCACCCCCTTCAACAAGCCCTTACCATTGTATTTAGCTATGAATGCATCGATGGATTTATCACTGATGAGTATACACCTCCATGATCCAATCAATTCCCGAAAGCTACACTTCCATACATATGAGACGTTTGAGGGACATTTTAGATGCAAACTATAATAATTATAAAGAACAGTGAGGCCCTTGTCTTTACTTCATGAATGTTTCTGGTATGCACAGTGAGTCATCTCTCTTTCACCTTCAAATAGCCACCAAATGGCCCTGACTGCATAAGTCAAGGGGACCTATGAAAGAAGATTTCCGCGACCTTTCCATGGATTTTTCCAAAGAATCTGTGGGTAGAAATAAGGAGTTCATGTCTGTGAATACAAACAAACAAAAAAGCATCTCCCCATCCTTTTAGTGCAGTTTAGAACTTCCCTCAATTATGAATTTAAGCAACAAATTGCAGTAGGGTTAGCATTACCTGTGACTAGCATTACCTTTGTCACTAAAAGAAATCACATTTTCATATTACTGTTCTTATAGGTCTAACACTCACACTCGTCAGTGCTTCATTAATCAAGCAGCATTTATATTTCTTCAGTATAAATTTTTTTTTATAGACTTACATAATCATAAGTACATTTCAATGTAATTTGATTCTCTTGCAAACATGCATGTTCTATTTTAGGCATTCACAACATAATGAGAAGGAATCAATGAATGTCAAATGCCTGTGAAGGGTTAAAAAAATCAAAAAAGTTAAAAATCCATTTTGTGTGCAGTTGTTAGCCCCCAGCCTCCGATTCTTTTTACCTGAATTGTAGGAAACAGTTTAGATCCTTTCTGGGTTCTCGTAGAAATTGATCAAGAGAAAAGGCACAATAGTCACAGTGCCCTACCAGACTTCAGTCGCTGTGATTTCCAAGCTGTGATACAGCTTCTTTATTCTTGGTAAAATACAATCACATTCCACAGATGCCAGATCCCTGTATCACTGGCTGACAGATGGGTTTCTTGCCAGTAAACAAATGCCATTGCCAGGACTTCTGTTTTGCCATTCTGATAAGGTTGGAATCATGCCTGAGAAAGTAGCAACATTCTTACAGCAAGTAATTGTTTCGCAGTGGCCTTTTGACTCTGTCCATATCCAGTGAAGTAGTTAAATCAATCAGATTTGAATTATAAGATCATTCTACTTTACCTCAGTCAGTAATATGACCACTTATCTCCTGCTGCTTTTTACATCTTACAGTGACAGTGTTTCTCCTGTGTTATATTACTACTTTCATTGCTTCTCACATTCTTAGAAAGTGTAAGTGATGGATGGAATATAGATCAGGTATCAAAGAATGTGCACACGTATGTAGAACATACATTCTGTATGAATATATATTATATGTATGCATCTATAGCGGATTTTAATGTTTAGCATTTCCATGATCCTAAACATACACATACCTTTTTGTGAAAGATAGAAATCGCAGTACTGGTGGTATACTAACAGGTTAATATCCATGTGTCTAGTATTTATGTCAGCTTTAGTTGTTTTCAACTGCAAAACTCAGCATGCATTCTGAAGTACTGCATAAACATGAGTATATTAAGTAACAAAATTACCACCTACCCTTATTGCACTGTGGGAACATAAAAAATAGAAAATATGATTTCATATATATATATATATATATATGTATGTATATCTACTAATCAAGAACTAGCAGATTAACTCAAGATTTTTATATGGACAACGCCCTTGAAAACAGTGGGTGTTTTGCTTAAGGAAAAAGGAAAAGCTTATTAAACATGTGCCTAATTCCAAAAATGAATTTTTTGCTCTTTGCATTGTATCATTTATTTCTGGGTTTCTTTCATTAAGAATGGGCATACTACTGCCTACAGTCTTTATAAAATTCAGGAACCAAGAGGCTGAAAGGAGAAAAATTCCACAAATGAGATTCATAGACTAACCTTGACATAATGCTTTACTAAGTACACAGGGGCTATTCATATAATATTAATTCATTCATTTGTGAAGTGAAAGGTAATGATTGTCATGAGTATTGAAATAATATGCAAGTACCTACCCAATAAGCATTAATTTTATTACCTCTTCTCCATTTAAATGCTATCCCAAGGCATTAGGAAAGCAGAGTATTCAATAAAACACCAACTTTAGTCAAATTCCTTAAATAAAATATCACAAAATAAAATACTCTCAGATTGCGGAAAAGTATGAAACAGCGCTATGAAGGGGCAAGCTCTATGGTGAAATAGAAAGCATGACTGCAGGTAAATTCACACAAATTCTAAACATTATATAACACAATAAGGGTCAAATAAAGCACCAAAAAGACAGCTCTCAGCCTAGTTGACAAACTCACTGCAATTGATAAGGCGTGCTCAAAGAAAATAAATCCTCAGGGATGAAGGTTTCTTCTTTAATAGGAAAGACTCTGAAAGGATCCTAACAAGGCCATATCACCCAAAGCTAGTCTATTGATATCATTATTGTTATCAGGATTTTAAATTACTGAACAAATTCAGATGTGAAAGAACCGTTGAGTCCACAAACTGTATAGAAACTTATAACAAAGCCCTGCTTCTCTAGGAAACACTGTTTTCTTTTGTAGTACTGCTCTGCATGAAGAATAAGCAAAACAGTAAAAATGAAATCTAGGCAATGCAAAGTCTTTACCATTCTCCATCTACATGTCCTTACCACAAAAGCACAAACATCTCACAAGTACTGCCTTGCACTGCAGAATAACAATTCAAAGAGAAACGATCTCTTTAGTGGATATTTTTATACTTTTCAATTCAAGCATAATTTCATTTATTTGCTGGATTGAACATTCTCACTAAAAGAAATTTGTATATGACATTTATTTTTGCCTTCTTTTTTGCAAGGTGCAGAAAATATAAATCATCTGTCCAAGTCACTTATGACTATCAATACCACCTATCTGGGGAGTTCAGGTACGTGAAAAGGTTAAATGGACTTGATTCATCTACTCTCTGTGGTTGTCATGTTAGGAACACTGAGTTCCTACAGGAAGGTAAAATTTAAGCCTATTTCTCAATAGGCCTGATCCACTTCTCCTGTGCTGAGTGATCTAATTTTAGATATGTGCTCCTCCTCAGATCTATAAGTTCTGTCTGGATTTATGATGATGAGAACCAAAGACTGGTGAATATGGATATTTACAAGGAATGAGCAGCCTTGAAACTAGGTTGTGGACTCATAATCATCTCGGAGTATTGAGAATTGGCAAAGTATTCATAATTGAGGAAAGGAGTACGTAAAGTGAGAAATGACTGAGTCAGCCCTATACATATTCTCAGTGTGGGACTAAAGAGTCCATGGGGCTGAGGCTAGATCAGAATAGCCACAGAAGAGAAAAGGTGTATAGGAAATGAAGCTGTACCTCACTGGTGACCATTTGCTAACCATGACCATCTGATCCAACTGCAACCTTTTAGACAGTGGGAGATAAAAAAGCAGACTACTTTCACTGTTGTATGTAACACACAACAACTAACAAACCAATTTGGTATGCTACAAGTAGGAACTCACTGTAAACTAGATGTTACAAAAGAATATCTGGTTTTAGAGATCCATAAAGAACCCGAGAACTAAGTCTCCAGGCACTGGGTGTGCTCAAATTTGGATGCTACGTCAGCCTTAAGGTTCTGGGCTCCACCAGCTTTGGAAGAGAATCCCAGCCAGCAGATGTAAGGACAGAGGCTGTCATTTGGCACTGTAGATATAGAGCATGAAGTGACACGCAGAGACTGTTTTGCAGGGCCCAACTTGGAAGGTTAAACTTAATCATATATCAAGATAGGAGCCCAGTTACATAAACTATCCAAATGTACCCAGAGCTTTGGTTCAACTGGTAGAAAGCTTTCCGGGACTCATGCATGAATACTGGTTCAAAACCATTTCCAAGCCAGATTACAGGAGTAATTCCAGCACTCAGGAAGCTGAGGGAGGAGGATCCTTGTGAGTTTGAGACCAGCCTGGCTACAAAGTGAACCTAAGGTCAGCCTGAACTGCATAGTGAGACCCTGTCTCAAACAGACAAAAAAACAAACAAACAAAAACAACCACTTCGAGACCCTTTACAACTGACTTATAGCTAACTGTTTTACTAAAGGACATCGACATGTTAACAAACATGGCAGAAACAGTTGGTTGCCCACCAAAGATTCTGGTTCTTACTCCATTCACAGTATGCAGCTGCTGTCAAGAAGCAGATGCCAAGTCGAGGATCAAATTCCTCTATCATAGTGTGTTAAGTGGTCCCTGTGGTTGGCTTTCATCAAGCAGAATAATGCATATCACTGCCCGCCAAGTTACTAAAAAAGCAAGTGCACCTTCTTTATCCTCTCTTTCTGCATTTGCCAACTGAAAGGAGAGGACTGTGCAGACCTAGAGAAGGTTGGGCTATACAACAAAGGATATCCGGTCCCTAATTCATTAGAACGAGGATAACCCACAAGCCAGGAACACCAGCATTGGATGAGTAATGTAAATGAAATACAAATTTCTATTGTGCAAGGCCAATAAGAAATATATACTACACAATCAAATTAGTAAGTGAGAAAATCTAGACAAAGGCAAAGTATGCAATGACAAAATACAGTATTAGTACACAAAAACATTGCCCATGATTTGTAGTGTTTTTCTTGGGTGCTAAACCAAGATTTATTTAGTTTTAAGAGTTTCTCATCTGGTTTCTCATAAAGGGAAGCTGATGATATAATGAACAACTAGAGGATTGGTTAAAATGCACGTTTTGCTGTTGGGGAGTCCGGCTTCAGATCCTGGCTCTTCAACCAACTAACTGTGTAAACTCAGTCAAGTTATTTAACCTTCCAAAGCGCCCATTTTCTCAACAATAAAACTATAAGACCACTTTATAGGTCTGTTGTGAGAATCAAAGGAGGTAATCCATGTAAAATTCTTGAAAAGTGCAGTCCACCTGGTGCCAGATGATTATGCTAAATGAAGCCAAGCCATCATCAATATTGCTATTTTTTAAACAGTAACTCTGGCTATCACAAATGATAATGAGTTCTGAATCATAATGTGACTCTGAGGTATCACAGTAAAGAAATCCAGATACTAACTGACACCGCCTGACACCTGGGAGAGATTAGGAAGTAAGGTGCCAATCAGATGTCATAGCTGGGAGCTGTTTTTCGGCATATCAGACATCGAGTCTATTCCTCACACCCGACGTGTATGTGGCAGGGTTCCAGACTCCCCCTGCTGCTGCAGATAAGGCTTCCGATGATCAGTGTCTGCCTTACTCAGGGTTAATCTGGAACCTGAACAGAACTGAGCCTCTACCTTACAGGCATCAGAGCCTGAAAATTAGTAGAATTAGAGAAGACTCAGTCTGACGCCAATGGATCTTCAAAGACAAGAATTTGAAGTCTTTTAACAATGCAGTTAATCTGTCCACAAAATTGCAAAATTACAA
This sequence comes from Cuniculus paca, assembly GCA_004365215.1. Lineage (NCBI taxonomy): Eukaryota > Metazoa > Chordata > Mammalia > Rodentia > Cuniculidae > Cuniculus > Cuniculus paca. The sequence goes on along the minus strand of RJWT010002274.1, from coordinate 34,521 downwards.
AATTACATCAAATTATGTTATTTCCTAATCTTTTCATCAGTCCTATGAGCTTGAATTATACCTCTTTTCAAAGAAAATTAAGTAGTATTCTAATGACCTCAGAAAAGTTCCATCCTCTAAAATACATACTGTTCCTTATGAAATGTCTCCCACTTTTCAGCTTAGAAGAATTAGACAATGAAACACACACACACACACACACACACACACACACTGTCCAAGGTACAAGTCGTTTGTCATCCTTCAGAATGCAATTTTGTTCAGCATTTAGCCATCTTCCCTTGAAGAACAAATTATGCTATCCTGAAATAAATGCTAATCTTTTAGTCCACAGAGAAAAGGCAACAAACAGCCAAATATCTGCTCATCACAATGAGCTTAAATGAAGCATGGATTTAAGCTGCTCTTATGTGTATAACCCATGATCTTTATTAGAGTTTACTTTGCATAATTACCTCAGGGAACTATGAAAAGCCCAGAGCTGTTTCTGAGTCTTGATTCGTTGTGCTGCCATACCCAAGGAAGTAAATATAAATGGGGAGAGTCTTGCCAGGCTCCCTGGATTGCTGAATTATCCCACACAAAGTGAGAATCATAGCATCCCAGAATCCTTTGGGTATCTAACAATACACTCTGAGCCAAAGGAAAAATCAACAGACTATTTCTCTGCCTTTGAGAAAATACAAAGTTGCTGAGGGGACAGTTAAGATTATGACACTAAGTATTTATAAGGATTTGCTTCCCCAAAGCTAATCTAGAGGACTCAGAGCAGTGTGCTTAAAAGTGCTATTATTCGAAAAGCCACAGCCTGAAAGAGCTATTTAAAAAGCAGGCAGTCTTAGAGGTAGTAGCAGAGACTCTGCTACAGATTGTTCTCTGAGCTGGTCACAGAGAATGAAGGAAAGCTTCAAGAGCTGAGAGATTCCCAGAAAATAAAGGAAGGAACTGGAAAAGTCAGCATTTAAGGAGACAGCAAATCCAAGGTATCAGAAGCTACCCCAAGTAAAAGGAAACCCAAGGAAATGCCTGCTTAGCCCACACAGAACTTAGACGGACACAAGATAAAGCATTCAGCAAGGAAAGGGCTACACATGTGAAAGCCCAGTGCTGCTCCCCTTAAAACAGTTACCCCTCACATGGTAACATCAGCGTCCCCTGCGTATGCACATTCAAGATGAAAAGGAGCTTGTCCCTCAGAAAGGGAAAATACTAACTGCTCATTAAATACCTTGGAGGATTTTAAATTCTAGAAATTTTGGCAAGAGTTGAAGTCATAGGATTGTGCAGTCTAATAAGTATGGGTCAAACCAACATAGCTTATAGAGAAGATAACCCTCAGTGAGGCATATCTCCTAACCTTCAAGGAATATTTGACAAAATAATCAGCGACAAAGTTTGAATATTTAAATTTCAGTAGAAATCTTCTCCAGCCTAACACTTATGACTGTTTCACAGAAGGTAGGACTGGTGTTGTAAACATGATTTGACATCATTATTATGTATCTCCTTGTTCAAAACCAGGTCCTTTATTGAAGCAAGGCTTCATCTTGGCATTATTAAAAACTAAGGCAATGTTAGGAATTCTCTGGAAAGAAGAAAACATGCAATAATGCCTTTTGGTGCGTTCATGTATTAAATCAACTAACTGCTGTGTCACAAAAGGAGTAGGACAAAATGTTGGTACATATGAGCATGAGGGAAAGAGAAGCACATGCAGAAATATATATTCATTTTATATGAATGAGGAACTGAATAAAGGAATAACTGAATGGATGAATAGGACAGTCTCAAAACTGAAACTGAGAGCAGTCCTTGACACCAAGAGGATAGTGGGGCATAGAAACCAAAACTAAGTGGACAATATGTGACCAGAAAAGGGAGACTAGAGGGCAAAGATCTTCACCAACTTGTATTCTTCCCTGGGCCAATTCTATTTCTAAAACTTAAATCAAAGTGGTGACCAGTCAACCTGAAACCATGGAGAAATAATGAAAAGAAACATATACATGCTATATAAGATAAATAAACATATAAATTATCTGATTTGCTAGGCAATATTTCTTGTATATTTTGTTTGTGCATGTGACATTACAATGACTTCAAACATAATCTTCCTTTCCATCTTTCTGACTATTTTTATTTTCTCAGTACTGCTTTCTGAAATCCTCACATAATATTCAGATCGATTTGGAGTTGCTCTTAGGAAATCCACTAGGATTTCCACAACTGTGAATCAGTCAGTCAGTGTAATGTGATTAATAGTTCCATCATGCCTTTCTAGATGGCTTCCCATTTGTTAGCCTTTGGGATCCAAGACCCAAAACATTTCAATGCCTCTGTAAAAAGTGAATTCATCAAGGCTTTGTGGACATAAGTTCTTTCTGCCAGCTTCTTCATTTATTTTTTAAATCTTATTTTAAAACTTTTATACCCTTAATACCCACATCTCATTTTCCTTTCTCTTTGTATCTTCCCTCTCTTTTGTCCTGTACACATGCAAATTGTTTTTAAGACATTCCTTGTGTGCTGTCTAACAGCACAAAGAAAAGTTAAATTATATGGCATCATTAATGTCATTTTGAAGGTTAGTAGCTCTTGTTGGCTTTCTTTTTTTTGTACCAGGGATCAAACTCATGACCTCACACTTGCCAGCCAGGCACTTGCCACTGAGTTAAATCCCTGGTCTTGCTGGGTTTCTTTACGATGCTGAAAATTCCTCAAAGATGCTTCCCAGTGCCCCACCCCACATCACTGTGGTGTAGTGGTTCATATCTGGGAGCAAATGTCATAGTCAAATTTTGTGCTTTCCTAGTGAGAACCAGTGTTTGAGACTCTATGGTTGTCTAGCTGGATTGACCACTGTAATTAGCACACACTAGGCAGTGTAACACCCCTTTACATTTCTATGTTCTAAAATAAGCCTCTGCATGTTTTATACTTTTAATATCAATGTTTATTAACACATTGTCAGTAGATCACTTAATTTAAATTTAAATGCCTTCGTGTAATTTATAACCTTGTGATAAAAGATACTGTTTAAAATTTTAAAGACATCATGAAAACGGACATTAAATGAAACTGTGTCTGCTAGCCAACAGAAGGAAGATCTTCCCTTTACAAAGAAGAAAGGCAACAATATAATTTTTCACAAGAATAGTGTTCTGCTACAATTTGCAGGAGTGAGAATTTCTAAAAGCTTACCTGGTAGGAAGACTCACTTTACAAAAGCAAAATTCCACTAACTTAAAAGGCTCACAAGCCCACAGAGACATAATTACATCTTCTCTCCTTCAATTTATAATTTCTTCATACTGTCAGGTTTTTACAGCAGAGCTGCAGAGACCTGGCATATTCGAAAATGGGCTCACTTCTGATGTCTTCCAATTTGCTTTTTATTTCAATAACAGAACACCACCGTAAGAAAGTGTAGCTGAAGCCAGAAGTTCTCTTTGGGTAAAGACCTGGAATACTCTAGAACTTGAATGTAATTCTCACTTGATCCAACATTTAAGAATTTTTGTATCCATTCAAAAGCAAACTGTTTAAAATTTCTGCTGTTGACCATTTCTATTAAAGGCCTGTGAAGCATGTAGTTTAATAACCAACATGAATTCCTTTTAGAATTGATCAAAAATCCTTCCTTGCTAAAGAAGTGATACAGTGCTTTGTATGTTCTTATGCAACAAAAAATGATTCTGTTTTCTGAAAGCAAAAAAACTTGTTCATTGGGCCAGGGATATAGCTCAGCAGCACAGTGCTTGCCTGGCAAACTCGAGGTCCTGAGTTCAATTCCTGGTATGAAAAGAAAAGAAAAGACTTGTTCATTAACCTCATTACCCAGGAAAGGATGAAGATGCCTCTTTTTTATCAGATGGATGATGGGAGCCCAGCATCTTTGTATTGATAGTACTCAAAACAACAAAGAGAAGTTGATGAAATTCCTCTCTTTATAAGAAGGTAGTTAGGCTGTGTGAACTACTTATCTTTTAGTTACAAAAGCTTGTCCAGCACTCCTGTAATCCCAGCACTCAAGAGGCTGAGGCAGGAGGATCGTTGCAAGTTTGAGACCAGCCTGGGCTACAAAGTGAGAACAAGGCCAGCCTGAACTGCATAATGAGACTCTGTCTCAAAAAGACCAAAAACAAAGCAAAATAAAACAAAACAAAACAAAACAAAACAAAAAAAAAAGCTTGTCCAGTTCCAGAAGTTTCAGTATCTTCAAGTGGAAAATGCAATTGATACAGTAAGGATATAGCCAGTTATGACTTTTAAAAATATAATAGGGTAGACACATTCCAACAGAACATTCAGAGAGGTCAAGTACCCAGGAAACAATAGGAGAGATGAAAATGAGCAGTCTCTTTGGCAACTATGGGAAATCCTTAATTCCACAGTAAGTCTGCATTACCAGTCAAAATATCCTAAATCATGGCATTTGGAGACTAAAAGAAATGTCCAAAATATCTCCTTTCTTACTTGAGGTTGGTGAGTGTTAAGGCTACTAGATTTAAAAGAAAAAAAATGCTTAATAAACTGTCTTATGTTATTAAAACTACTCTTAAAATTGAGTAAAGAAATAATCAGTTTTTATTAATTGATAGAACTATTTCAAATACACGATATTTTACATAGAGCTTTAACCCATTCAGCCTTAAGCCACAAACAATGGATTCTTCTATCCTACTCCACACTGAAGGCTGCATCAAATTTGTGTAACTCATGCTCTTATCGTATAAAACAGAAATGCATGAAAAGCTCAACCTGCCATTTCCCTAGGCATGCTTCATGATGGGCACCATTGATGACTGATTGATACTAAGCCATTGTGGGGGAAATAAGAAATACATTAAAATTACACATTCCTACAAGAAACTATAGTAGACTCAACATAAAGCCCACTGTCAAGATTTATTAAATTATAAAGGAAATGAACACTAATTTTAGTAATTGTGGTGAAAAAGTAACAAGGTAAATGCCTTGTGCTAAAACAGGATAAAAATTATACATCATTACATGGAAAGAATGAAAAAAGTTTGAATATGTTCTTCAATCATTGCCTAGATAATTAATGAATTTAATGGAAGCATTTTACCTTCTAAGAACTGATAGGAATAGCCAGAAACGTAATAGAAATTGATAAAAATATCCAAATGTCTCTCCTATACCTTGTGGAAAGATCCATTCCTATATTGCATTCAGCCACACCTGCTCACACAGATGGTAAATTGTCACCAGGAGCTTGGCTTGAAAATAAAGGAAAAAGGAAAGCTTCTTTTAAAGTATTTTATTTAAGTGTTTTTAGAAAATAACAAACCTTCTATACAGAAAAATAATTCTTTTTTAGTCAATCTTTTTTCTCATTGTAATTCTACATATAGTAGAAATTTTTTTTAAAAATAGAATTTTCAGAAAATTAGGAGGAAGTTATGATCCCTCTCATTTGTCTCCTGTTCTACTAAAATTTTAGTAGATTATTTTTCTGCTGCATTTAGGGCCTAGTTTTTTGTTTATTTGTTTTTATCATCCTCATCACACAGAGAACAATCCAAATTAAGCTCAAATGTGGTTTGCAATTATCGAAGTTTCCTAAACCTGAGGAAGAACACTTACATCAGAGGTTTAGAAATTATTGTATACCTAACGTAGGTAACATAGCTTGGGGAAAAGAAAACAATATGATGCTAAGGAATTCTGGAGGCAATTCCAAAAAGGCATTCTGAACATATCATAACCAGCATAAGTTTGATAGGAATATATGTATACCACCCCATGATAAGAGCTTTAATGTGCTTCTTGTTCCCCAAGGAAACCAGTCAGCCCCTTAGTAGCATTTGGTAGTAAGTTGCTTACATTGGAACTTGTCTTGGTTACTTTTCCCCTTGTTGATACAAAATATGCAACACTCAAAGTTAAAGGAGGAAAAGTTTATTTCAGCTCAGTTTGTGGAGGCTTCAGGCCATAGTAAGCCGGTTCTAAGGCAGGGTGTCATGGCAGAGGGGCATCACAGAGGAGAAACAGTTCATAGCGCAGCATGGCAGCAAGCAGCGAGCCGGTCTTCTTTCTATCTCTTTATCTTCCTTCCAGGCTACAAACCTATTGATGGGTGCCACCCATACACAGGACTGACCCAGTGAAGATTGTTATATTGCCAACCAAATTATTTTGAAGGCTACTGCAGGTTGAGTTCTTCAGAAAGATGACTGATTTGCATGCCGAAGGTCTCACAATCAGCTCCTGTGAAAGGGAGAGAAAGAATCTGGACAGAACCCAGACAGAACTTGACTGTTATGGAGGCCCAAGGGAATCTCAGCTAACTCTGTGGAGAGTTTTGAAGATGAGAAGGCCCTTTTGAGTTGTCCGTGGTAGGGGCAAGAGGACTAGGCCTTTCTAACCCAATGTCAAGCAGTCACTGAATGCAGCAGGTCCTGAAAAGAGGATGTAAAACCAGCTGGGACAATTCTCAAAAATGTGCCTAGAACTAAAGTGCCAATAGTGCTCCCAATCAATAGTGCTTTACTGATAGTGCTCCCAGAAGCTGAGACTATTTGAAGGATCTAGGAAATACATCACAGTGTCCACCATACATGCTGTCCTAAAAGACACAGTGTATGACTTTAGCCAGCAAAGAACACATGGCTTCTGGAAATCAGATAGTGGAAATGAAGATACTACCTTCACTATTTTCATTTATAACCTACCTGTGAAACGTTTGCTTCTCCTGTCCAGTCACTTTCGTGTTCTGGTGCTTTAGTGGCCAAAGAGGGAAAAAAACAAAAATTGTTTGCTAACTAGAGGCTGAGATTCCTACACACCATTCTTACTTCTTCATGTCACTGAGCTGGAAGAGAAGAAAGATACTCTACCAAGTATAAATTGATCTTGGTTATTAATGGGAAGTTTTACTGCTAACATAGGATGGAAAAAGGAAGAAGTACTTGGAATCCATTAAGTAAAACTTATTGGGACACTCTAATAACCCAAACAGGAAGGTTCACTAATAGCACCAATTTCTGAGGAACAAATATATTTTCAAAACTCTACTAGGTAAAGAATCCCAACCAGTTGAGGTACTAGTATAGGTAAAGAATATGTGGAATGAATATTAGAAAAATGAAATTAAAAACATGAAGCACAGCTATCTGACCAACTCCATATAAAAAGATAGTAATTAACTCTTCATCTTACTCTGTTAGATGCTAAAACTTATACTTCAGTATTTAAATTGGTAATTATATTTAATTTAGAAAAACAGTAAACATCATGCAGAGAGGAATATACTTAAAATGTAGCCTTTCTGTATACAAAACACTTGAAAGATCAATTCTATTTATAGAAGGCCATCTTGTTAAGCATGATTCTTACAAAAGTATTAAGATGGAAATCTCCTATGTGTGTCAAAAACCAATCACATATTGATTTTATGAGCTATACAGAGATCATACAACTACAATGTCTGAAAGGGGCCCTAAATTATACATTATCTTCCATATCTCTCTTATTTTAATCATTAATTTCCGTGTGTAAGATTCTCTCATCATAAAAGAGGAATGTGTTGTAATAAATAGAAGTATTTCTTCCAGCAAAACATAGGGACATAGATGAAATCACTTAAAGTAAAGAACAGAAAGAGTAAATCGTAGCTCTGGACTTACAAAGCTGAAAACTATTCAAAGGAAGGGAATATCCTACTAAAAATATCCACATAAGCCACAAATGCTCCATGGTCAATTTGGGGGTAACAGGTAAAAAAAAATGAACAAGCTGAGCAAAACAGTTCAAAATTTGAATGGCAGGTTCAAGGACATGAAATCCTCAAAAAGATGTTAAACAGAAATACCTGAAATTAAAAAACAGTATAGAATTCAGAAATGACCAATGTGAAGACAGAGTGTCTGATGCTGAGGACAAAATTGTGAATTATGTAAAGAATTCAAAGATACAAAAAAGAAAGTAAGAGAACAAGAGAAGACTATCCAGTAGCTATTAGATGACAAAAAAATGTAAGGTTAATCAGCGTTAGAGAAAAATGAGAAGACTGCACAGATGGATTCACTAACATGCTTACAGAAATTTAGAAGAAAATTTCCCAAATATGAGAAAAGAATTTAAAATACAAGTAAGCTACACTTATAGAACACAAACAGTTATGATGAAAAGAGTTCACGAAGCCATACCCTCATTAAATTCTCTGGCATTCAGCATCGAATCAGGATTTTAATGGCAATCAGATAAAAATGAAAAAGAAAATCACATGCAAAGGTAAACCAACTAAAATCACTTCAGACTTCTCAGCACAAATCCTGAAGGCCAGAAGAGCTTGGAGTAATGTATTTCAAGCCCTAAAATGGAATAACTTCCAACCCAGAGTAACTTACCCACCAAAGCTACCCTTCAAAACAAATAGAGAAACAAGGTACTTCCATGAAAAAAACCAGCTCAGAAGATACATAATACTAAACCAGCTCTAGAGAAAACACTCAAGAATATTCTTAACAGAAGCAACAAATTGCACACAACTGAAAACACAGAAAATACTAGCAAGGTCAATGAATAAACGGCAACAAAAAGCATTAGGAAAAGAAAAACAAATGATACACTAACAGATAAAGAAGGCAACCATAGTAAATAACCAGCGCAACTCAGTAATCTCTCTCTCTCTCTCTCTCTCTCTCTCTCTCTCTCTCTCTCTCTCTCTCTCTCTCTCTCTCTCTCTCTCTCTCTCTACTATGAATCAATCTCAGGATCTTGCACTTGCCAGGCAGGCACTGTACCAGTCAGCTATACCCCAGCCCAATAATATCTCTCAATGTTAATGGCCTCAACACTCCAATCAAAAGACACAGTCTGGCAGACTGGATAAAAAAACAGAATCCAACAATCTGTTGCTTTCAAGAAAGTCATTTAATCCAAAAAGATATTCATAGACTAAAAATTAAAGGATGGAAAACAACATTTCATGCTCCAGGGTCTCCAAAACAAGCAGTGGTAGCAATTCTAATATCAGACATGGAAAATGTCAAGTTAAAATTGCTTAAAAGATAGTTAAGATACAAAATAGTTAAGGCAGTTATACTAGTTCATTGAAAAAGAAATTTTGTGCTTAATTGATCAATTTTTTCATGCTTATGTCATGCAATCTGAGCAACTACTTTGAAGATAACAATATATAATATATTAACCATTGTTACTTCCCTATTATCTTGTTTTGAAATTTTATAACACTGTTTTTACTGTTTTTCCTCTTTAAAATAAAAAATACTGATTAGAAGGGACAAAGAAGATCTCTACATACTAGTTAAAGAAACAATCCAACAAGAAGGGATAACATTGATAAACTTGTATGCACCGAACACTGCAATACCTACCTTCACAAAAGAATAATTGCTGAAATTTAAAAAAACCAAATAAGCACTACACAATCATAACATGATTTTTTAACATGGGATTTTAACATACCACTGTTGCAAAAAGGTAGATCAACTGAACAAAAAAACTAATAAAGACATTTCAGAGCTGAAACACATTCTTTTTTTTAGCATAAACACATTTATTTATTTACTAACCAAAGAGATGATCCTGGTTAAATCAACACTTTGAAATAGGTGCAGGCAAAATGCTTTTCATAAAGGTAATTGACCAAAGTAATGACCAAAAAAAATAGGTATGGAGATTTGCTCATTGAACTGAGCTTATTCATTCTCAAAGCTAATTCCTGTCCACGTGATGATGCAATATTTATTCTACTTTTTCATAGACTCGAGTACAGGTGACATTGTTCATCACACAATCCACAATTAACTTTCCATCTTGCAATTTTCTGGTGATTGTGCTTTCCTTCCCATCCCACTCCTGGTGCTGAACCAACGTGCCGTCTGTAAAGGTGCAGAGCGTCTGAGTTTTTCGGGCATCAGCTGTGGTTTCTTCAAACTTCTCTCCCAGGTTACAAGAAAACTGTGATGTTTTCAGAGTGCTCTCAGTTTTAATGGTGAGGTGGTTGCCGTCACAAGTGATGATACAATCTGGCTTAGCCACTGCACCCATTTTTCGCATAGCTACTCCCACTCCTAACTCCTTCATGTAGTCCTCAAAGCCTTTGCTCTCCACCAGACGCCATCTTCCTACCATCTGCTGAATGGTGGCCATCGTGGGTGCGGGCGCGCGGGCACAGAACGCAGAGCGGTCCCGGCAGCGGGCAGCGTGCTGTCCTGAAACACATTCTTGACTGCAAGGATTTAATAGATACATACAAAATATCCCACCCCTCTACAACAAAGTACAGATTCTTTCCAGCAGCACTTGGTGCTTTTCCCAAAAGAGATCACTTACTAGTCCATAAATCCTGCTTAAGTAAATGTAAAAGAATTGAAAGCATTCCACACATACTACCAGACCCCTGTATAATGAAAATAGAAACCACTGACAGAAGAAACCTTGGAAAAGACAAAAACACCTGGAAAATTTATAATACACTCCTAAACAACCAATAGGTCACAGAAGAAATTAAAGAAGAAATTTAAAAATTTCTAGAAGTTAATGACAATGACTGTACAACTCAACGAAACTTTTAGGACACGATGAAAACATTCCTAATAGAAACATTCATCATGGTCAATGCACACATTAGGAAAACAGATCAAGTTCAAATAAATAACCTTATGAGACATCTTAATATACTTGAGAAATAACAACAAACCAACCCCAAACCAAACTTGTGCACAGAAATTATAGAGTGGAAATCAACAAAACTAAAATTTAAAACCTGTAAAAAAAAATCAATGAATCAAAGAACTGCTTCTTTGAAAGAATAAATAAAATAGACAAGTCCTTAGCCAAAATCAGTAAGAGAAAGAGAAAAAAAGCTACATCAATCCAATAAGAAGTGAAAAAAGTTGAAACAGACAATGTCTAAATCCAAAAGATAGTAATTACTTTGAAAAATTATGTACCAAAGAATTAGCAAATTTCAAAGAAATACAGATTCCTAGACACATACAAATTACCAAAACTAACCCAAGAAGACATAAATATGCTGAACAATCCACATACGAGCAAAGAAGTTGACTTAATAATAAGGAATCTACCAACTAATAAAAGCCCAGGACCTGATGGATCCACTCCTGAGTTCTACACAACTTTAAGGATGTAATATCATCAATACTCCTTAAACTCTAAAGAAATTGAAAGGGAAGGAGTGCCCCCAAGTTCCTTTATAGAACCAAGTATTGCCCTGATCCCAAAACCAGATAAAGTCCCAACTAAAAAAGAGAACTATAGGCCAATGTCATTCATGAATATAGATGCAAAAATTTTCAACAAAATATTAGCAAATACAATGCAGCACATTATCAAAAAAATTACACATCATGATCAAGTAACTTTCATCCAAGAGATTCCAGAATAGTTCAACAAAGTAAGACAATGAATATAATACATCATATAAACAGGAGCAAGGTAAAAAAAAACACACACACACACACACACTATCAGATCAATAGACAGAGAAGATCTTCAACGAAATCCAACACCAGTTCATGATAAAAACCTTGAAGTAAATAGGTATAGAAGGACCATACCTGAATATGACAAAGGTTACTATGACAAATACCCAGCATCATACTAAATGGGGAAAACCTAAAAGCATTCCACCTAAAATCAGGAACAAGACAAAAATGTCCACTATCATCTCTTCTATTCAACATAGTACTTGAAACAATAGCCAGAGCAATCATACAAGAGAAAGAAATAAAAGGGATACATACAGGAAAGGAAGAACTCATTATTTGCAGGTGACATAATACTCCACATAGAAAAACCAAACTCTCACAAGTAATAATCAACTTCAGCAAAGTAGCAGGATACAAACTAACACACAAAAATCATTAGTATTTGTGTACACCAAGAAGGAACAGAATGAGAAGGGCATTATGGAAAAAATACCATTTATAGCAGCTTCAAAAAAAAGAATGAATCTAGAAATTAATCTAACCAAGGAAGTGAAAGACCTCTACAAAGAAAACTACAGTACCCTGAAGAAGAAAATTGAAGAGGACATCAGAAAATGGGAAGATGTCTCCTGCTCCTGGATAGGCAGAACAAATATTGTCAAAATGGACATATTTCTAAAACTATTATACAAATTCACTGCAGCCCCAATCAAAATATCAACAGCATACTTTACAGATCTAAATGAAAAGAAAAAAAATCCTAAAATTCATGTGAAATCAGAAGAGACCCAAAACTGCAAAAGTAATTTTGACCAATAAGAACAAAGCAGACAGCATAGCAACACCTGACTTCAAGATATACTATAAAGCAGTAGTGATAAAAAGAGCCTTTTACTGAAACAAAAACAGACATGTGCATCAATGGAGCAGACATGAGGATACAGAAAACTCACTAGACACATTCACCTATCTGATCTTTGACAAAGGGTCCAAAAGAATATGTTAGAAGAAAGCCTATTCAACAAGTGATGTTGAGAAAGCTGATTATCTATTTGTAGAAGAATGAAACTGGACCCTTTTCTCTCAGTGTATGCTAAATTAAAATAAAAATGGATCAAAGATCTAAGCATTGAAACAAAAACATTAAACCTTGTGGAAAATAAAACAGATAAAACACTTGAAGACATAGGTATAGGAATGGATGTTCTAAAAAGAACCTCAATTCTACAAAAATAAAAGCAAGAATCAACAAATAGAATTATATAAGACTAAAAATCTTCTGTACAGCAAAAAGAATCAATCAGTAGAGTGAAAAGACAACCTATATAACAAGAAAACATTTTCCAATCTACTCCTCAGACAGAAGACTAATATCTAGAATATATAAAAAAAATTAAACAACCTAAAATTAAAGATACAGTCAAGAAATGGGCAAGAGAAATAAACAGACTTCACAGAGGAAGAAATACAAATGGTCAATAGATATATGAAAAAATATTCAACATCTCTGGCCATTAAAGAAATGCAAATGAAAACAACACTAAGATTCCATCTTACTCCAGAAATAATGGCAACCATTAAGAAATTAAACAATAACAAATGCTGGCATACTCTGGTGAAAAAAGAACATCTCTTCATTGTTGGAGGGAATATAAACTAGTACAACCATTACTGAAATCAGTATGGAGATTTCTCAAAGAATTGAAATTAGAAATTCCATATACCCAGCTATGCCTCTGCTAGATATCCTCCCTAATGAGTATATGTCATCAAACTACAGCAATGCATGAATATCAATATTTATAGCAGCACAAGTCATAATAGCTAAATCCTAGAAGCAGCCTGTATACCCATCAACAAATGACTGGATAAACAAAATGTGCTATCTATATATAATAGAATATTACTCAGCTATAAAGAATAATAATTTTGAGATATTTTTAGGGAGATGGATGTATCTGGAAAATATAATGTTGAGTGAAATAAGGCAGACACAAACTTAAACACTATGTAGCATCTCTCATTTGAATGAGCCAAAGTACAAACAAAGGAAATGATATAGAATGGATAGAAAAGAACAACAGGAAGAACTTTTGCAATAGGGAAGTGATCCAAGAGAACAAGGATGAGGAGTGAAGACGAGGGGAATGAGAAATAAGAATAATAAAGATATGCTGTGTACAGGAACCTAATAGCCCTAGATAATGTAAATGCTATAGGCCATAACATGAGCTAAGACAAATATCAACATAAAAGGGGGGATGGGGAACCAGTAGGAGAGAGAGAGGAGAGAAACGGGGATTTTAAAAAAAGGAAACAAACTTGAATATGTATGTGTAACCACTCCCAAGATGACTGTAAACTACATGAATTGCAAGCATGCACTAATATAAATACATACATACAATATACTTTTGGAAGTCTTAAAAAAAAAAGAATATGTTAAAGATCCTCTCATTTTAAGAAGAGAGAGAGAGACAGAGACCTTGAAATTTTGCCTGGCTTTAAATCATAGTACGTGCTCTTCTAATTCCTCTGTTCTCTCAGATTCTCTACTGCTTTAGCTTTCTCGGCCCTGCTTCTAGATGTTCCTCAAAGTTCCCATTTAGCTGGGCCTTCTTATTTCTTCATTCTGTGCTCTTTCTGTCAGTAATCTCATCAGTGCATGTGGACGCAATTATTATGTACAGGGTGTTTCACAAATTCCTGTTTCCAATGCAGCCCAAGCCTGTCTCCTGAACTCCAGACCTATATATCCAACTTATTATTCCACTTCTTCATTTTGGAAATCTACTGAATGACACATGTACAAGATCAAATTCACTGTCTTTTCTCCAAAGTCCAGCACTCAACTCAGTAAGCAGCACAACTATTATTCAGTTTCACAAGGCAGAAACGAGATATAAACTTTATTGCCTTTCCCTCACGCTTTATATGTAGCTTGTCCATTTGATTGCAGCTCTTAACTCCCTACATCTGTGCATTTTCACTGCCACGATCTTTTCTAAGCGATAAAGATCGCGCAGTGCTCTCAAAGAAATCGGCCTGGACTATTGCAGCAGCCTCCGGACTCAGCTCGAAGACCTCTATTGCCTCTTTATCATTTGCTCTTCTCTGTGGTAAAACATCTTTACAGAATGCAAATCTGGTTCAATTGCTTAAAATTCCTTGGTGAGTTTCATTGTTCTCAGATTAGAGTTCAACAGAATGACTATGAACCATGAGACTTTGCCAAGTTTGGGTCCTGCGCATCATATTCTGCCCCACTGAATCCAAGAGCACATTGCCTTCTTTTAAATCATCTCTTAAACTGGTCCACTTCTTCTGCCATTGAACAACTCTAAACACTGCTTCCCGGTCTGTAATGAGCCTGTTCAGATGTGCCCACATACACACACTTACACACACCCTTTATTAACTCATTTATACTGATCCAGTTGAAGTGATCCTTTCTTAGAGGAATTTTCCTCAATTCCACGGGAAGATCAATATGCGTTATTATGCTCTCTCATCTGGAGTGTCGATTTCCATTATTAGTTTTGGTTAAACAATCATTTATATAATTATTTTATATAATTCCAGATTTTTCCCCACAAAGCAGTAAAGTCCAGGAGGGGAAAACTATGATGATTTTGTTCATCTTAGTCTCAGCATTTAGCATAGTGTCTCAAGCAGAGGTAACACTTAAGATTTATTGGATTAAAAAAATGACAAAGAGTTTATACTTACTGTTAATTTATTTCCTAGAAGAAAAAAATGATGATTAAAAATTTATAAAGCACTTTCCCATGTATAATCTCATCTTGTCTGCACAAAAGCCTATGACAGTGATGGCAAACCTTTTAGAAATGAGTGTCCAAATGACAACCCAAAGCCCTCTTATTTAACAAAAAGTGACAAAACTGCAATTAAATCAGAATACTAAGGTTTCAGTTTAGAAAACACAACTCATACATTAATATCTTTTGTTTGAGAAGAAAAACAAACAACATGTGTGCCAAAGATTCGCCATTATGACCTTTAAGATGAATCACTGACAATGCATCACTACTACAAATCTGGCACTTCTGCTGATGGCCAAATATACTGTATTTGCCAAGGTCTTGTGGAAAAAAGAACACATACATACACATGCATATATATTGTGAAGTGAGATGGGGGAGGGGAAGTGAGGGATGGGGAGAGATGGAGAGACAGAGAGAAAAAAAGATGATAGGAACTGTCTCATGCTATTGTAAAGGCAACTCCATCACATGCTGTTTGGAATGTGGAGAATCAGAGAAACCAATGGTGAAATTCATTCCCTATTCTCAAGGTCTGAAAAACTAATATCTCAGGTCAGAAGAGAAGATGGATATGCCATCTCAAGAAAAGAGCAACCTCACCCTTCTGCCTTTTTGTTCTATATGGATCTTCAGGTGCTAGGATAAAGCCCACCCACACTAAGGAGGGCCATCTGCTTTATTCATTTCACCAATTTGAACTCCCATCTCTTTCAGCAGCAGCATCACAGATATATCATGATATAATATTGTATCAGCTACTGGATATTCCTTAGTCCAGTCAAGTTTACACTTAAAATTAGCCATCACTTATGCCTCTGAAAAGCTTCATATGTTTATCGGACATAAGACAGATCAGGTAAAACATATAGGGCTGTACAACCAGAAAACAAAAATTGCCAATCATAGTCCTGGAAAATTCATCAGTTTAGGTAAGCTTACACTGACATTTATACTTAAAATCATTCTCAGTCCATTCTTTTCAATCTTATATGCATGGATTGTTTAAAATATATCTTAAAATGTAGATCATTTCAGAATGCACTTCTAATAAAAGTCAGTTTCAAGCTGGGCATGGTCGCACACACTTTTAATCCCAGCACTTGGGAGGTCGAGGCAGAAGGATTGTTGAAAGTTCAAGACCAGCCTGGGCTACAAAGTGAGTTCAAGGCCAGCCTGAACTGCATACTGAGACCCTGTCTCAAGAAAAGACAAAAAAAAATAAAAATAAAAAAGCCAATTACATTAAAATTAAAAATTCAATCTAGGGAAATTCTTTTCCATTATTATTTCCATTTTTTAATGTGCTTCTGCATTTGCACTTTCTGTGGATAACATTACATTGTGGAAATCATCCAATTTCTTGAAGACTGTAAGCCAAAAAAGTACTTTTTTGCAGGAAAGGAAATCCTTTTTGTAGCATTTTCAACTGTTTCCTTGAAGTCTTCTTAATTTCCAAGGCTTTCTCCTTAATCGTGAAACAATTAACATCTGATAGCTATAAAATATAAACTTCCAGAGACACAACACAGTACACATTTTACCCTTCCCCCACTTAACAACTGTAAATGAGCCAACCCACATTAAAGAAGCAGGCATTTCAGCAGAAGAAATACATACTGCTCATTTTCTATACTTCTGAGTGAAATGAAATTGTCAAACTTCTTTCATCACTGAAATTTTGCTTCATTATTGAAAGCATGTCTCTTAAATTTACTGCTATTTGCAGATTGAACTACCAAAATGCACACACACCAAAAGAAGTGGGGAGGTGTGTCTCCTCTCTGACGATGCCATGTCCAGTGGTGAAAGTTTATAGCTTAGTACAGCCAAAGGCCCACATTACAGTTCCCATGACTGAAGCTTGGAGTCAATTATAAAACAAAAAACACAAAGAATTAAATATGCTGACTTTGGAAAAAGGAAGAGGAATGTGATGGTTAAGCTTAATTGTCGATTTGAGTGACTTGGGAGCTACATAGAGAGTCAGTAAAGCACATTTCTGGGTGACCCTATGTGGGTCATGATCTGTGCTACTATACCTCGTGCCTGGCCCCATCCTCTCCGCAGTGTGCTCTTTCTCTGTTTGCTGGCCACCATAAACTAAACATCTTTGCTCCACCATACCCTTTTACCCTAATATTTCTACCTTACAACCAGCCAACCAGGGTCTGAACCTTTTGAAACCCTGAGCCAAATTAAACCTCTCCTCCTTTAAATTGTAGATGTTGAGTGTTGTGTTCCAGTGAGGGAAAAGATGACTAGTACAATGAAACAAGTAGTAAAGAAGATATAAATTCCAATTTCTATAAATTATAAAATTAGTAAACATCATTCAAGTAAACATCATTCAAAGTAAACATCATTAAAGTAAACATCATTCAAAGATGATACAATTACTACAGGAATGTTAGATCTTTCCTTTTGGGAAAAGGATCTCACATGTTTGAAGAACAATCATATTATGGTAAGCAAGAGAATATGATTATTGCTCTCAGAGGTGTACTGTTGTTGTTATTGTGGTTGTTGTTTACGTTTACATTTGAGGATGAGGACTTTGTCAATTCCCCCATCAATATATCCATAATATGCCCAGCTTCATATCTGGTACATAGCAGGAACTCAAAAAATATGAAGGGACACCAATATGCAAACTAAGTCATAAAGTAAGGCAAAAGCACCTTCAGTAAAATCGAAAATAGCAGCTCCATCTTAAATAAGTACAGTAATTGCTGGTTTCTGGCAACAAACCTAAAATCTTACTGGTGTACTTTTATCATCAATTTTGCAAATCCTTATATGAACAGCGATTGAAATTTTCAAGTTTTCCTTCAGTTGATAGCTTTTCTTGTCTAACTGACTGACTGACTACAACAAATATTACAGCAAGTTGTTTATTAACTCTTTTGACTGAAAGAGCTACATAAGTCCAAATATCAATTAGTCCTTCGATCATTTTACTGTAATCATTATTTGAGTACTTATAAGTCCAGATGTTGCACTAACCTTCATTCAACTTTATGTGTTTACCCTACTACTTAACCTTTACTTATCTGATAACATTTGTTGACCTTCCAAACACATGTATATCACATAGTAAAACTCATCCCTTGACCACTAATCAGTACATTATTGACACTCTCAACAACTTCAAAGTTGATTATTTATTTTTTATTTAATTCAACAGTTAGGCTTATATCAATTCAAGGCTCAGGAACAAGTATTTTAACAAGGTATCAGCATGACCAGATATAGCACAAAACAGTGTATCTCAAGTCTTCATAGAAGAAAGAGAACCAGTTAAAAATTTAATGCAATCATGCAGATGAGTAATTGTGTAAATCTGATCTAAAGTAACGGTAGTTGAATAATGAAAAAGGAAATAAAAAGCATTTATGAGTCAGAGTTTCTAAGCTAAGTGACCATTTGAATATGGAGAAAGTAAAGGAGGAGTCTGAAAAAACTAGATTTTTGGGGTTTGTAACTGTGAATCATGGTGACACCAAATGAATTTGAGAGGAAAAGATGGTCAGTTCTGGACACCATGCTTTAGGTATCAAACCAGTTATATAGAGCTGTTTGCAAACCAGTTCACAAACAAGTTATATAGAGCTGTCTTAACTGGAAAGAATTTGAGAGTTATTGGAGTCTGGTAGCAGTTAATATTGTGTATTTTATGAAACTGTTCCAAAGAAATTAGATATTTAATACATGCCTTTTCCTTTTTCAATCTGTTTTCTAAAAAGCCACACAACTTTACTTACCCTGCCTTAAAAGCAGTGAGACTGAGAAAGCCTAGACAGTCACAGGGCTAACAGTGTTTTGCTTATCACATTGCTGTAGTCTTGACCTGAACAGGTTAGTTTGGGTCTTCACCACCAGATCTTAAGTGGTTTCTGAAGACCCATGCAGCAGTAGTGAGTATAAACCCAGTACCCTACACACAACTTTTGCCAGCTGCTGAGCACCCTGCCTCTGATACTGCAACTTCTTCCCGCACCTAGGAAAAGAGCTCACCTCCAGCTTGTGAATCTCATCAGATTAGCCTTCCCTACTATCTAGTTGTTTGTTGGACCATTCAACTTGCACCCTCTCCCAATCATATGGCTTGCTCCAGTCCCCAGTCTTTTGAGCTCTGGCTCATTCTTAGGACCATTAGTGCTTCTCCTAGTCAGCATCCTTTGTAAAATCGTGCCCAAGACCTTATGCAATGTCTCCTTCTGATGGCTTGCCAAAATACTGGAAAAATGAAGACTGAGAATAAAATATTACATAAGACAAGAAAGAAAGAAGTAGTTCCAAAAATAGAATGGACAATCAAAAGATAAAATACTATTGATGATCAAAGCAGAAGGTGTCTTAGTCTCTGATGGAGAAGAAAATCAACCATCTAAGGAGTATGAGGAACTGATGAAGATAGAAAATGGAGGCTGCTACCCTGAAGCCTGGTTGTTATTATTTTAAATGTGGAAGTCAAATTCTACAGCATATATACTATAAAACATGAACTTTATTTGTTAGAGAGTTCTTCATATCTATTTACCTTTTATTTTCTACTTCTAATATGCTTGGTTATCTGCTTTCTCATTCTACCTAAAATTATAATGAGCAAAGCAGGAGGGAAACTGTAATGAAGACAGGAAGTACAATGTTATGATTTGATACAAGAGAAAAATAATGGGAAAAGAACAGAAAACAGTCCTCAAACAGAACAACGAAGCATTCTTAGTATAAATATAAATCATTATAAACAACATACTCACAGAAAAGTCATTGCATTTAAGCATAATACAATAAGCATAATTCTCTAGACAATTCTTGGTTGTCAAGAAAATAATAGATGGTGTTCAATCGTCTCAATTCCAAAGGATTACAGTGTAAAAACATATTTCCTGAAATTTTCCTAGTTTTTTCCCTAAAGAGAAATACACACAGACAAAATATGTCATTACCCAATGATGCTGAGCAAGTAAGATTCTACTAAACACTGCACACGAATGCTAACTGGTTATCAAACTCAGAGAGACCAGCACGAAATAAGCATTGGATAATTTTGCGGCAATGCACAAAATACCTTCTGCTTATTATTTTATTTACTGCTGAACTTTCACTTGAACCTTTTTTCTGCATATGGTTATTTTATTCTCCAGACAGCTTCTACTTTTCATTGCTATTGTGAAAATTGTATCCTACATGAAATTTTTAGTACCATGCTTTTCTTTGTAATAGTCTTTTTTTTCTCCAAAGCATGAACACCAAGTCCATAAGTGTGGGGTTCATAAATACCGATAGGTGGGAAGTTCTTTGGATTTGCAAATTCCTGACTGGCCTTTCTGAATATTTTTAACCAGTCCTAACAACCTATTCCCATCTTCTGAGGTCACTGTAGGACTTGACTGCTTGATCCAAGGTGGCAGCTGTAAAGCATCTACTTCAAGCCAGTCCTGGTCATGAAAATGAGCCGTGGGAATTAACAGCATATTGCAATGTATTGGAGGTTTTCTTCTTGGTATAACACTGAAATAAAAGCTTTAGAGAGAAAAATTTGTATTTGGGAAAAAGAAAATTCTGATGAAGAAAAATGAAACCCCTCTGCTTTATTCTTGCAGCATAGGTAACAGTAAATTGATTATCGATTTTTTAAAGTCTGAGCATTATACAAGGATATATCTGTATTTTATTTAAAATGCACCCAAGCAGGAGCAGAAAACGCATACACAGAATTCACTGTAACCTTACTCCTCATCCCATAATTTCTTCCTAACTGACATTATCTAAAAGTGTAATATCAGAATTTTTGACTCATTACAAAATGCTTAAACACTCAGATATCTTTCTTTAAGTATATTCAGTCTCCACCCTAGGCTGAACAGTTAAAACCAGCTGGTAATTACAACTTGTAGAAAGTTTGAAATGAACTTCCAGGGCCCTCGGCATATCTGAAGAGGTACCAACTGTGAGCGTCAAACACTGAGATGCCAGACAGAAGTAAAAGATGGCGATGGGACAAACCCAAAAGACACATTGCATCAGGGAAATGAAACCCACGTTCACTGCAGAACCATAAACACTTCCATTAATATTTTACTAACTGATAAAAGGCCTTGCACCCCTGTACATGTGACTTTATCTCTTTCTTCCCTAGATTCCAATCGCTTTGGTGCCTACATAAACCTGTCTAATAAAAAATGTATTACTGCTAACTTCCCTTAACATATTGTACTTTTCAAGGCTTCCCAGCTACAGTTACGTTCTCTTGTTGCGATTTCTCAAGTGAATTACAGTGTTTCTGTCCCCTCTTACCTTCCCTTTCTTCTTCCCTCTCCCATGCAGGATCCTTTACAGTCTCAATGTTCTCTGGATAATAACGCTGCTTTCTATCAGGCACACACACAAAAAATGGAATTCTACTTGAAAAGAAGCCCAGTGTGGTATCAGATAGTCATGAATCCATGGAACTAAGCTTCTTATCCAGAATTACTTATCCTGGAAAGGAAACTGTAAGCATATTAGCTTAATGTTAGGAAAGTACTAGGTGGCTAGAAGGAAGTCTTTTAGAGAGGATACATTTTTCTATCCAGCAGTTCCCAGAAAAGTACAACAGCAGAAAAGAGGAGTATATTATTCATTAATCATGTTGAAACAAAATAATTGGTCTAAATTTCCAGACTACTAACACTAAACTTGAACTCTGACTTTATGTGTACAAATTATGTTTTGTTTTCTTTTCATTTGTTTTGCTCTGCTTTGTTTTGCTTTGCTTTCCTATCATCTGTCCCTGATTCCTCTGCCTAACATTTTGGTTTTAGCTCCTAATATTCTCTAATTTTCTTTGACTGTATTCTTTTTTCCCAGGGTAACTGGAGATAATATTTAGAAAACACAAAAAAAAGAAAATGAGTCACCCATATTCTCAGCATGCAGAATTGTAATTCCGATCTATATACTTCTTGTAGTCTAATATTATCTCCATGTATAAAGAACCTTTTAACTACATGAGTAATACACAAAAAATTCTTTTTAAAAATTTAAGATCACAGATAAAGCTAAAATATTATTTCAACATAAAAATAAAACTAAAAATTTCCTTTGACTATCACTCCAGTAAGTCACAATTCAAGTTTGTAAGCATTATGATTTTGTTGTATATCCCTGTAGTCCATTTTTTATAGTTTGACATAAATACCTTGAAATATAATAGTATATTTGGTGGATGACTCTGAATATAAATGTATGATGTTGAGTGCATTAATTTACAGTTTCCTTTTTCACTGGACAAGTTACCTTCAAGCACTTGCTTTCTTTGTTAGGTTTATTTCTAGATATATAGATTTCGTTGCCGTTTTGAATAGAATTCTTTTTTCTATTCCACTTTCTAATAGGTTATTGCCAGGAGAGAGGAAAGCAATTGATTTTGATATGCTGATCTTACATCCAAAAACTTTGCTGAACTCTTTTATTATTTCCAAGAAGGCAGATCTTTTCTACTGTTTTATAACTTCCAGAGGAACCAAGAGCCACATGTCATCTGTATTCATGAAAAGTAGATAATTTTAGTAAGATTCCGAAAATAACAAAATTCTACCACAATGAAACTGTGATGCCACATGAGGTTCTTGATAATGGGAATTGGCCTGTCATGCTCTACTGATTTATATCCCTGTAAGACATTACACACACTTGGTGGCTATAGCATCTCCACATATATGCCAAAAGATAATTGCACTGATTTTCTTTCTGTGGCTTTCTAATGTCATAACACAATGTTATAGTTTCAGTCACTTTTCCCGGAGCCAAAGCCCTGTTTAATTCCCCTCTCCTGGGCAGCACTGATGATGATAATGGTAAGCCTCTTAGGGCAAACCTGCAAGAGGTTTGGGGGAAGAGAAGCATTCTAAACCAATGTATTGGAAGTTAATGCAGTGTCTTACTACATTCTGAAGCACAAGCAAAATGAACAAAAAATTTAAAATGAAGCAATTCTTACTGGGGAGAAATGACACCCTACATATTGGTGATGTTTATTAAAGCTCTAAGTTAAAATAGTTTTTCGTATATGTAGGTTTTTGTGCAGGTGTTTATTTGCACTATTCCAAAAAGCATAATGGACTTTGGCCATATCTACCTGCATGGGATCCACACATGGTAGAATATATGTGCCCATTTCTTTTGTATTAATAGCTAATCAGCCCAAGCTCCACAGTGGATTTATCACTGATGATCATTAGCAGATGTAAAATATCTGAAGTTAATCAATGTGTCACTCTTGTATTTTGCCTTTATAATCTATATACATACAGCCCCTAACAAAAGGCTGGTTAACATTTCTCTTTTTTAAACTTCCTTCTTTTGTTCAGGTTCTCTTTTTTCCTCTTCTCTTCTCTTCATTTCTCTTGTCTCTTCTTTCAGTCTGACTTTCCAAAAGGGTTTCATTCATGCAAAAAGAAGAACGAATATCAACAACACCGACAACAAATCCCACATTAATAAAAACTTTTCATAAAACTTGTAAGTACCTATAGATCCATTACCGGCCCTTGCCGCCAAATTAGGTTAAAATGAGTGAAGACCCATTTGTTACAATTACCTAAGGAAAAAGCAAGGCACAATAGATCTGAACTTTTCAAACTCCCAAAGGCACCAGAAGCATAATAATGTCATGATAATTCTACAGTTAGGCAATAGAACCTGTATTTGTGAAACTAAATTAAAAATTAATTTAAAATCAGCATTCTCCAAACTACAAGACAATTTTTTTTTCATTTCAAATGATCATTAGGGGAAAAGAAATGTAAACAAACAAAACAAAACAAAAAAGACATAGACTTGATCCAGACCATCATCTCAGAATCGGCTAGTTTTCCTTTTCTTATCTGATTTTAAATTACCATACTGTCCATGACGGAACTGGTTTTTTCACTCTCATTTCAATTGTAATACATGAAATTCATGAGGTCTCCAAAGCTGATCATGAACAATTTGAAAAATTTTTATTTTAGTAGAGTCTCAATATAAGTTTTAGGAACATAAGTGATACCTAATACTGTTTTCCCTGATAATGAATCAAAATCCCTTCCTACAAATTTAGTTACTATATGAAAAGTATTGTCTTTCATTATGTTTTTACCTTTAATAGTTAGGAGTCACAGTCACCTACTTTTTCATAAATGGATCTTTCAAAAAACACTGAAAAACATTTGACTGCATGAAAACAAAATTAACTTAGTCTGAAGGATATTGAAACATACCATGAATAAGACAAAAGAATAAATCATATCCCTTAACAGGAAATCTTGGTGGAATGTAATAGGTTTAATTGTATAGTGGTCTTAAGAGTGAAAAGAGAGAATAATTCTCATGAGTACATTGTTGTAATAATTCAAAAGAAGATTTAATCATTGGACTAAGAGACGGATTGAGCATGCAATTTCCTTTTTGTCATGAGTAGAGGTTTTAAAGTGCTTCAATCAGTAACACTACATTTCTACTACTTTTTTTCACGCTCAATCTCTTACAAAAATATAATAATGAAACAAGAGTGGGAAGAAGGAGGAAAAAATGAGAATATCAATGGATTTCTCTAGCCTTTTTTATTTTTTCAGAAAGAAGTTTACTATCAGGGTATGCTCTGCTCTGCAGGCAGTAAAGAGGTGGAAAATACTTAAAGTAATCCTGCCATGCTCTTTGGAGATGACCAACATGGGAAAAAAGTGGCAGGTCAATGGCAGGAGGTACAATTCCTATGTTTTCTAGGTGCAAAATAGCCAATGCCTTCAAGATGCCAGAGATCTTGAACTAACCAGTACTAGAGCATTTCTGTGTAATGACCTTCAGCTCAATAACCATCAGCTGGAATTGATGGAAGCAAAAGCAATAAAGCATGAAAATGTAGATAAGATGTCAGGTAACCACAGAATAAGTAGCATCCTGAGTGTCAATATATTAGAGCAAATCCTCCTCTCCTAACTTCCTCCTGATAAACAACATATTGGAAGTTCAAATCAAAAGCAAATAAAACAGTGGAATAGATGATAGGAAGAACTGTGTGATTGACACCTGGTAATGTCCTCTGGAGCCACTTGAGCGACCCAGACATTGGGAAGTCACAAGCGAAGCCTTCCTGAAGATGGAGCAATTGTCCAATTCTGAAGCACTGAGGACACCAGACCCCACGCAGAACTTGGTTTTGCCCATTTTATAAAGAATGAAAATAAACTTGCTGAGAGATTTTGCATCACTGAAATAGGGGGGAATTGTTGAACTTCTCAAATATGTGTCCTTATAATTTCATTTGCCTATGTCTGTTCAAGTTTCCAAACTATTCCATATATTCAGGATGCCACATAATTACACAGCAAATCTCCATAAAATGTTAAGATGAATACGATTACTAAAAGGAAATATGTTAGAGTCAAACACTTCTCAATGTGTTGTGTTTATTTTTAATCATTTTTCTCTTAAAAGTCTGCTCAAATCCTCTTCTTTTCAAGAATTTCAGCCAATAGAGGCAAAATTAAAAACTTACCCTCATGAAGTCAGGGCAAAGACAAGACAATTTTTCTTGACTGCTTTGAGACCCATTTGATTCCAGTACCTTGGAAACTGAATGAATATTCTCTAGTCCTTTTGAAAGTTGTTTTGTTTGGATTTGAAAGAGAGATGTGATGTAAGAACTTTTGGGGGAAAAAAGAGAGAAACATGTCATCATTCTTTCAAACTTACTTAGTTGAAAAGGATTCATTATTTTTAATATGTATTCATCACACACACAATGATAGTTCAAATGCCATAACTAGAGAATGCAAACTATTGTTAATAAGTGTTGGAGCTCCGCCTTGCCAACTGCATTAATTGTAATTAACTGACAGATTTGACAGCTACTTATTGATGGATTATGTGGTGAAGACTCCTTCAATGTTACTATGTATAGTGTGGATACTTATTCACAGAATAAATAATTAGAATATTTCAGACTGATCTCATCTAGTCTTGTATTTTTTCTTGTATTCATAAATACTACCAGTGTAGCACAAAGTCCTTGCATGAATTAAGAATAACTACATGAGCAGTGATAGTTTGTCCTGCCATTTATACTTCTAGAGCTTTAAAGTAGTAAAATGAGTCGTCTATTTTAAAAAATAATATATCTTATTTTTAATACAAAGATTTTTTTTTATCTCACACATAAGAAGTTCCAAACTTATAACCACTAAGATGGGTTCAAATAGGGCCCACGTGCTCATCTCATTGGTTTCCACCCTTGGACAGGTTGGTTGGTGAGGAGAAGCAGGATGACAGTTTTAATTACATGGCTCTAGAATCAAAGTGACATGAGTTTAAAACTGTAATATCACTTATTAGTAATGACCTTCTGAAACTATTCACTCAACTACTTGCTTTTTTGCTTAATAAAATGGTAACTACAATATCAAAGTTTGGATTTTCAGATCAGAGAATAATTTTATGAAGCATTTTGCATAGTGTTTGATACATGATACTATGTACATTATCGTTACTTACTGGTACTAAAGTAGAATTTATGGAAATAGGCTTCTTGTGCCCATACAGAAATTAAACATGGACATATCAGCCTTTACCATCATTGAAAAATGGTATCAGTGAACAGTCAATACAGAATACAGTTTAAGTCCTTTTTCCTTTTACAACTATTTTCAGTTCTATACAGTGTTCAGTTCCTTTTTGCTGATTCTTGGGTTTTGCTTTCCTTCACCAAAGAATTTGGAAACGGTCAATACCTGCACAAACAATCCTCTCACAATTAACATGCTCAATCTTCCTATGAAAAAGGGACTGAAAACTAAATACTAATTTCACCCTATTTTATAATAAAGATTATGTTTCTTCATGTACAAAACCTTAACATGGAATGAAAGTATTTCCTGATTATTAAGCAATGAGATGGTTGAAATTAGTGTTAAAGAGTTTTCCCATTATGTATACTGAAGCATCTTGCTGTTATTCTAGGAATTTTATTAACAAGGATTTAGGCAAATCAAGACATATTATAGATTCTTTGCTACTTTTAATTAGAAAACATTCCAAAATCCATAGTTTGCATAACCCAGTGCTCTCCTGAGGTGGTTTCTTCCAGACAACATCATCCCTGGGAAATGGAGCATCTAACGAAATATGTGAGTCAGTGTTCCAGGCTAGTACACGGGCAATCAAGGAATATGTCATTTGCTTAATTGTACAGATCATTGAAAAGTGGTGAAGAGTGGTTTTTCAGTACTTTCACAAAGTTCTACTGCACACACCATAGATTGTCAATGCTTTAATCTTCTGAGGTTAGCAGTGATGTAAATGTAATCAGTTTTCATTGATAGACTGCAAACCTCTTGCATGTTGCTTAAATAAGTTTTATTCATTTCATTTTTTCATAGCTCTGCTCTTATTTCCATGAAACTTATATTTGTAGAATCCCAAATCTTGACATGGATTTGGAATTAAATTTGTTGCTCTGAAGACAAGTGCTGATTCTGATAGAAAGAGAAGAAGAAAGAGATTCGGTCCTATTGTATTTCTTATAAAGCCTTCTACAGATGACTTAGGTGCTGCTAAATAGATGATTCATTTACTACAAAGACATTCACCTCTGCCACCGCTATCTTACTTTTTGTAGAATCAAATCCTGACAGCAATATAAAGCAATGGCTTGTTCATTTCAAAGTACAGGGAGGAAAAAAATTACCAACAAATATTTCACTTGAGTTCTGAATTCCAGCTGTGTTGTATTCTCTCGCATAAAAGCAGGCAGAATTGCTCGGCATCTCAGACAAGTTTGAAAAACAAATCAGAAGGTCATACAGTGCTTTCCCCATAGCTTATCAACAGCCCTACCAGCCAGGCTTATTTTTACACTGTGGTTGACTTTCCTGATACTAAAAATAACACAATTTAAGGGACCTACTGATGTCTTTGTGAGGTTCCATGATTCCAAATCTGGAAGAATTCAAAGAGACAATTCAGAGCAGATGTGATTAATTGCTCGTAAAATTTTTGCTATATTTTTCATCTCCTGCAGGAGCATCTCCAAGAGAGGAAATAATGACCATTGTTGCAAATGAAATCTCAAGACAAGCAACACATTCATTTCACACCAGACATGAATACTTTTTTTTAAGTATTCTGGAATACCTGTGTGTTTGTATGGAGAGTTATCAGCAAAGTTTAAAGTTCGGAAACCAGTTCTCACTTCTGGTGTGATGAGGATGAGATAATCCAAGAGTCAGTCATTAACATCTTAGATATCCCACTGACCAGTAGCAACTAGTCTTCTGTAGGAAAGAATTTTCAGAAAAAATATCTCAACCTCTTTTGGCTTCACCTACTGATACTGTATACTAGACACTACCTAAGTAATCTTTCACAATGAATCTAAAGTGAAAACATCTTGGGTAATATAACTTGCAAACCATGCCAGAAACCAAAACTCTCCACTATTGCATCTGTATTTACTTTAGAATAACATTAACAACCTTCTCATCACTACACCATGAGGCAAAGATGTGGAAGTTCTAGTTTTGCTACTCTGAAAATCTTGAGCTGAATTGATAATCAAAAATCCATTTTACCTTGAAGATATAATCTTTCTTCGGTCCATTCATATAAAGTGAGAATAATAAGGGAATATTATTTTCACACTAAGAATTCAGGCAAATAATAATTCGATGATGATGAAGAAGAAACCTAAGGAAAATATAAATGTTAATATTACTAAAATGTAGGATGAATTTGTGCCCTATTGATTGTTTTTAATCCAGGAAAACATTTTTTTGAGCAGGCTGACATTTTTCACCTCATCAGGTTTCACTGCTCATTAAGACATGATCAGGTGTTCATTGGAGTTTTATTTCTTTTCATTCTCTTGTCTCCTCCTGCTCAGCACTTCTCTGAATCAGCGCTTCATGTCAAACTAATAGCACCTGTACATCAATAGCAGCAATTGCTACCCTTCACTCTCCTGTCATTTTCTACCTTAATTCCTAAATTTTGCACTCAGTCTCTAGTGCATTAATAAGAGGTGTTCTCCTGGTGAATTTCCAGAGTCAGGATTCCTCACTCTTATGTATTTATGAACAAGCATGTGTACGTGCATGCCTTCTAGATCCAGGCTACCATTTCTCAATTTCATTGTAATATTAATCAGTTCACTAAAATGATATTTTTTCATGAAAAGAAACAAAATAAAGTTGTCAGTATATCTTAATGGGAAGAAGTAGATCAATATAGAGCGGCAGACCATCAGACCCTGGACACATGTGAGGGTGGAAAGATTCAAGGGCTTGACAAATTAGTGCAATGCACTGACACAGGAAGTTAACACAGACTTTCATACAGGTCCCAAATTTCCTGATAGCTGTATAAACACACAGACTCACAAAGACACAACCAAGTCAAAGTTTGACTCCATTCTCTACCACAGTCATTCTTGGGCATTTTGTAGTTGCCTCTATCATAGCCCTAAAATATTATTGTACGATGTGGCATTACGGGCATGGCTCTCCTGCAAGAACTGCAGATACTTGAAGGCACAGATACAGTATTAATCTTTTAGAATATGTACCTCAAAGGCAGTTGGTGGTGGTGGACGTGTGTAATCCCAGGACTGTGAAGGGTGAAGCAGGAGTATTGCAGTGAGTTCAAGGCCCATTTGGGCTACAAAGTGAGTTCAAGGCCAGCCTGAACTGCATAGTGAAACGCTGTCTCAAAAAGACGACAGAAAAAGAAAAATCTACCTCAGCACCAAACACCAAACCCAGAGATAACTATAAGTAATCAGAATTACCTATAGTTAACAAAAAATATAGTTTTACAAGTCTTGCATCACACCTAGTAAATCAATATCTATAGGATTGTGGTCTAAACAGCTTTATTTCTTATAGTGCTAGGCATAATTTTCATATACCAGATGAACTAAAAGCAATTATAATATCTTTTGAGTGAATGAATTTTGCATATATCCTTTTTTGAATATTGTCTACAATACAGAAATATAGACATTACAGAGCTCCAGGTTGGGGAGGGTGTGTGACCCACCTAAACTGTAATGTAGATGGGACTTCCTGGAATTATGCAGTCCTGGAAGCCTTGGAAAACATGCAGAGGCTCTGCACACATGATGTCCCATAAAGACAAATTTGCTGATGCCTCCACGTTTTCAGTTTTTGAACTTCAAAACCACCATTACATAGAAATCAAAAGAAAAGGATACTTGAAAAAGATGAAATAGCCTATCACTCATCTCTAATTTTGCCCTCAACTCTTATGAACTATAGCAGAATTGCAAATGCTTTATTTAGTACCTCAAAGTGAAATCCTAAATGCTGCTAAGAGTGTTGAAGACTCTAATTACCAATATAATGTTTGCTATTTCTTTCCTGGAGGTTTATTAGGAGTCCATAACCCATTCCCACAGAAAAAAATTACACCCAATCCCTTTCCAAACTACTCCTCTATGATATTTCTCTTCCAAACATAACAAAGTAAGCAGTTTACTCAAGGCCTTGAAAGTTTGGGAGATGGATTGCAGCTGTCATTTTGCTGGGGTAGTTGGAAAGTCAACTTTCAACTGTAGTGATGTATTTGCAAGAACTGTAAAATTGGCAACAACATTCATAGAACATGGAACATTTGTGCTTGGAAGGATGCTATTCTGTAACAGAATTTTTGTTCTTGGATGGACATTTTGAGAAAAATGGGCTTTATGATTACAGGACAGATTCCTTAGACAGATTCCTTGGATTCCAATTTGACTGGAGCCACCTCTTCATTTTTCCTCCAAATTCTCTAGGCACCATTTCAAACCTTAATGTGCTTACTAATTACTGTGGGTCACATTAACATGCAAATTCGGATTCCATGGGCCTTAGGCTAGGCCTGAGGTCGCAATCTAACAAAATTCCCCCGCAGATCACACTTTTGAGTAGTAAGAACTGAAGAAATGCACATTTAATGCATAACAAACTCTGATAAAGTCTCTCTGCAACTCAAAACCACATTGTGATATCTGAATGACCCAGTGCCTTTTCCACACAGTCTTCTGAGAATAACTTAAGAAGTTGTTGAACAGTAACAACTACGTACAAACCACACAAAACCCAAACTGGTTTTTAGACAGATTGACTTGGTTATTAATTTACCATGATTAAATAAGTTCTAGGGGCAGAAATTAGACAGTAGCCTTATGCCATTCAAGCATAACTGTCAATTCAACTAGACTAAGGGACTTCCAGAGAAGCGATTGGATTGTGGGGACAGTGTACTCCCCAGTGTGAATAGCTGAATATGCTGTCTGGAGGAGGGGCCCAGTTGGAGCAGACAGGTAACTGGGGCAGTGTTTGGAGGTTGTGTCTCTCCCTGGTGCTCTTCCCTGGTCTTCTGCTTCCTAACTTCCATGCAGTGATTGGTTTTGCTCCATCACACCCTTCTACCATGGTGTTCATGACTGAGAGCCAGCCAGTCTTGAACTGAAACTTGTAGAATATTGAAGAAAATGAAATTTTACTTCCTTTAAACTGCAGAGGTTGGATATTTTGATCTTGCAGTGGGAAAACTGTCCAGCACAAACCTCAAATGGCAATTGAAATATGACTATATTCTAATTTTCGCTCTGTTTCTGCTGCTGATTTCCAAACTACAGAAATAATATTTCAGAATCTTCATGAAAAATTTCAAGATGCTATCCAAGGTAACAAAAACAAAGCTCCTGTCTTCTAAAGAAAATATTTAGGACTTAAAAAAACCACTGCCATACAGAATACTGTTCAAGAGCATTAGAGCCACTCTGGGAGCGAGCAGAATACAGTACGTGAGAAACAATGGCACAAGGGCAATGCTGTAGCACAGAATCTGTAGGCAGCTCAGGTCTGCTCTGACTGCCACTTCCTTCATCCACGTTCCTGCCTTGGCACTCTCATTCTGCATTCTGAACTCATCCCAATTTTCCAGACAACCTTAGAGGATGCTTCACTTAATCTGAGCCAAAAAGCCGAAAAGAAATGAGGATATCGTTAAAGCTCTTTTTGTGATTATCTGTATTTGTACTTGAGATGGGAAATGCCAACATGAGGCAATTTTTCTGGATAGGCATATTTTCTTCCTGTGTTGAAAGTTTCAGACTGAAACCATAGGACTGATCAAAGTTCAGTTAGTGGGTATGCTTAGTCAAAATTTTTGAATCAAAAAGTGTTTTTGTACTAGCAAATAAAACCAAGCCAGATATGTGAAGTATTGCATTGTCACTTGCCTACATAAAATGAAGTGGTTAAGCAGATCATATAGATCCTGCTTTCTTTGCTTTGGTCTTAAGAGTCAAGTAAGCACCACAGGGTCTGACAGAACAACCTCAGAGAAGAGAGGTTAAAGAGATGGCTGTTCTACTCTTATGGACAAGAGTATAATGGGGAGTTTTATGCACTGTAATTAATATATATATATATATATAGGCTGTGGTTCTGAAGGTACAATGAAAGCCACATTTCTCATAAGCTCCATCTATTCCAAGAATAAAGATACCTACACATAAGAGAAGAGTCCATGCTAATGAAAGAACCAGAAGCAAAAGCTGATAATGCACATAGGCCACTGTGCTTTTGCTTTTTCATGCGTGCATCACAGAAGTGTAATTTTTTGTTTTGTCCTCAGAATGCCCAATATAGTCAAACTATGATATGAGATATGGAAAGTCAAGGTAATCACAAATTATTGAATTTGGTCTATGGAAAGCAATCTGTAGCACAAAACATTTTTGGCATGACATGCCTTAATTCTGATTTCTGCCTCTTCTCATCCTGTCTCAAAGATTTCTATTAACTATTTCAACATGTCTGATAGCCTGACCCTTGGTGCACATGGCCAGAGTCCATATCATCTTCACCAACCTCTAGCTCATCTCCATCTGTCCTAGAATTTCAGTCACACTTTCAGGGACCACTAAGTAGAGTCCATCAACCCCAACGAACAAATTCTGAGCTCAAACCAGAGTAGTTTATTCTCAGAAAAGAAGCAGCAGTACTTGACCAAATAATAAAAATAAGAATTAGAGGATGAATTCAAAGTAGAAGGGTAGGGAAAAAATAGTGTAAGAGTTCTGGGTGTTATTCCTGCGTCTTTTCTGCACTAGATTCACAGGGTCACGTTCCTCTTTCACAAGCTCAATTTATGGTTTTTAAGCTCCATGCTGGAAAACAAGAGAAGTATCTTCTCTTATGGTATGAGGGATACAATTAGAGAAATATACCAAGGAATCTTTTTACTATAAAAAACCATGAGGTGTCTGTAATGATGACTCTGCCTTAAAACCAGCTAATCATGGACTGAAAACTTTGAAATGTGAATCAAATTAAAATTCTCCTCCTTTAAATTGTATTTTTTTATTATTTTAAAAATCAAAACAAAAAAAGGATAGAAACAATACAGAATTTCAAAAAATAGTAGGAAATTAACACTAGTTAAAATGTTACATATTGTTACCTTAGAAGTTGCTCAGGTTACAAGATCTAGGCATGAAAAGAATGATCGCAGTCATGTAAAGCAGACCAGCTGACTGATTCATGTATCAAACTAAAAGATTTAAATTGCATATTCTATGCCGTTCCTAAACACACACTAACCCTTGGAAGCCCTGTTTCCATATACCAGAAGCTTTAGCTGGGTCACAAAGGGTCCTGGTCTTTCTCTCATTCAAACCATGCAGAAAAGTCTAGTCTTAAAAACCCAGCATTGACCTAAAACACATTAGTGCTTATTTTCATAAATATCTACACCAGAAGATGATATAAAATGATAGAAGACAGAATTCTAAATAGTTCATTATCCTCTCTTTTTAAAAAATGTCTAGTTGTAAGAAATCGCAGAGTGCCTTTTTGTGGATACTTATGAATTGATACTAAATTGTTAAGCCGTCAATAGTTAGCTCCCTTTAATTTTCATTCTTTGAAAGTGGGTATGTTTTTCCAAAACTCTCTCTATGCAACTACATTTCTGCACAGCTGCCCTAAGTCTTTTCCTACAGGAGACTGAGAGTCATGCTATGTTGAGCCCTGCCCAATGGCTTTGTGGTGCTGTGACCTACCTTAGACCAGTAATCATATTTTATTTTAATCCATCCATCCAAGGTCTTTTAAGTATGGTATCTGCCTCAAAATTTGCCAACCAAATCCTGATAGAGCATTTCCTGTTCACCTCTTTTCATCATGTTCCATTAACAGAGAGTGCTGCTGCACCTTGACCAGAAATGATTTACTTCACCTTTCTGTAAAATAACTCTGAGC
>RJWT010002273.1:0-41811 GCA_004365215.1 Cuniculus paca | reverse complement strand
TAGCACCTGCTTCACAAAAAGGAACTCGGCAAGGAAGAAATGGGGAGAAGAGACTGGAAAGAGAATGGCAACTCAAAACAGTAGTGGTGGGTGGGAGACCCAGCAGGGAAGGGAGCAAGGGCAGTTGGGAGCCAGATGACCCTGAGCTCTTGAGAAGGGACACTGGCTAAGTCCTGTGTGAGTCCCTAGTGAATTCCATCAGCCCCTTTTTAAGAATGAGGTTTTAAACTCATGAATCAAGGGACATAGGATTAGAGAGAAAAGCACTTGTATTTAAATGCAATTACCAAAATTGTGATGTAGTAATATGAGAGCTTCTTTTCTGATGCATTAAATAACAAGATCTAGCAGCAGGTCTACTCACTACAGAAATTTCAAAGTAGTGATGAAATTTAGCCATATTTCGAGACATGCAGCAACTGTAATGTGGTATGAAAAGTACATGTCATTGATTCTATGCTGCTATTAGGGTCACCTAGGTTTCACATTTTAAATTCATGGATCGGCAGAGGATTGTGAAGACACATGTATAGTTCATTTTCACTGGTCACTTGGATTTTATCCTTAGACCTCAGGATATGAAATCCTAGACTAGACAAGCAGGCTAAGCCCCTGAACAGGATTCCCTGAGCCTCAGTTTCCCCATCTGTAAAATGGGGCCAAGAATAGTACCCCTGCCCACTATAGGGAGTGGATGAGAGTGGGGAGGAGTGCGTGGCATTAAAAGGATACTCTGGCCAGGAGGCCTAAAAATTCCCATGCACTACCTTGGCTTAGCTGCCACCATCACCTGCAGTTTCCAAGCATTTCTGCAGGACCTGTGTGACCTCACTTAGTTCCTAAAATGATGTCAGAGGTAAATGCTATTGTCGTTACATGTGAGGACACCAAAGCACTGCGAGGTCACGTGCAGGGCTATACTAGTGTCAGGTTTCAGCCACATAGACTAACCCCAGAGCCCATGCTCTCTACTACCACTTCTACCTCCGGAGTCCCAAGGGAGGTAAATGCCCAGGGAAGCAGAGTCAGACTGCTCCATTTAAGCTGGCACCTTGATTCCCAAAGCTCAACTGTCCATATGGAACAAGTCATCTGCCAATCTCAGGGGCTGTCCTGCATCTGGTCACACGGCAGACCCTACCTTTTCACCAAGAAGTAGAATCTTTCCATTGCAATGAGAGGAAAAATCCTATTGATGATGCAGAGCAACATCCGGACCCAACAGCCAGTGTGGAGCTGACGCAAGCTTGCACCTGCCCTTTGCTGGCCCTGGCCAGAAACTGTTCCCTTTCAGCTTTCTAGCTAACTACAAGATACCCTCCATATCCTAGTTTAAAAGTCCTTGCCTGGGCCCTATGACTACCTCAGATCCTTTCTACTACAGCTCTACGCTTTATTCCTGCACAGTAATCTAGCAGCTTGCTGAAATACATTTACTTGTTTAACGTCCTTGAATGTTCCATAAGGGCAGGAACCATATCTGTCTTTTCACCACTGTGTTAAATACAATGGTTAAGTGAATAAGAATGAACAGCACATGGAAGGAGAGGACAAAGGGGGAGACATGGCCCTGTATGCCCACGGGCAACTTCCTATTTCTGCCTGACGAGGAAATGGAACACAAATGTGCTAACTGAACACACAGTGATCCATTACCAGCACACAGGGCCAAAGGCAAAACAAGTATGTTCAATTATTTTCAGAATCAAAGCATTTTGGTAGCAGCTCTGACAGTTCACAAAGCAATGGGAGAAGGGCATAATTTACAACTCTACAGACTAGCCTCAAAATTAATAGTGTTACTGAGACAAATGCCCCAGATAGCAAAAATTATTGTTTATTTTTTGGTGCAGTTTGAGGCACACCTGTGAAAAATCCTAGCTTGTACTTTCTGCAGGGATTTCCTGCTCTAGGATAGAGGAATGAACAGAGGCAAGGGGAGAAGATAAAAGATGAAAATGAGGATTAAGCAGGATGCCAGGTTTGCTTGGCTGGTTCATCTTTCCTGTTCTCCCAAAAGATTTATGCACCTGTCCAAAATGAGATATGGATCCATTACCAGCACACAGGGCCACTGCTGATACCCAGTAGCACAAGCTCAAGTTCAAATGATAGTTCACTGCTAGCCTCTGAAACCCTGCCATCTCTCAATTTTTACCCTTGTCTTTTAGAGGGAGCTAAATAATTTCACTCTAGTTGACAACAGTGGACATAAAGAATCTTTCTTTGTAAGGCTAACAAATTCTATGTTGTGTTGTTTTAACTTAACACTTTCTAATATCTGGGTCACTTTCCAGCACAGCTCTAGATTAAATTCCCTTTAGCTATTTTATGTCATTCAGAAATTATCAGGAATTATCTACATGTTTTTAATATGTAATTATCTGTCCCCTATGAATTGTAAGTCTTTGTGAATACAGACATAACTGTTAAGTTCTCTGCTGTATTCTCTGTGGCTTGTACATAGTAGATGATCAAGAAAGAACTGTTGAATGACATCACTCATTATGTCTGTAGCCCTCTGTGCATTTCCCTGGCAAGCTCTCCTGGTAAGCATTCTCTTTAAAAAAAAAAAAAAAAGAAGAAGAAGAAAAAAAAGCAAACTCATTTAAAACACCATGTTACTTCCCCCCACCCCTTTCTTTGATGACTAAAATCCAAACTCCTTAGCTCTTCATGCAAGGTGACTGGCTCTGCATGGCTCTTCTGCCTCATCTGCCTTGTGCATCCACAGCTTTGACTCACGCTGTTTGCTCAGTAGGTATCAGAGGCCTGAGGAGGCAGAGCTGTTCTAGGACCACTGCTTTCAGAAGAGCTCTTTCCTCTCCCTGGAATTTTCCCACCTCACTCAACAGCTGCATCCTCAAGACCCAATTCAGGCAGCACCGCTGTCTGTGGCTTCCTCAGTCTTCCCTCTTTCCTCGTTTTTACTATCCACGCCCCTTCCTTCTGGTGACAGTACAATGTCATCTCCCTGGAATCAACTTTTTCTCACTCTAGGACCTCCCCACCCAGCATTGTGCAAATGACTTAGTCGATCACAATCACTGTAACCATTCTGGGATAGGCACAGGGCTCTGTAGGCACAGAGATTGAAAGTATATAAGATGAAACACTTTACCCTATGCTCTCACATATCCAGGTATCACCTTTCCCAAGGCTCTGTGTTTTGTGAACTCCCTGAGGAAGAAATATGTCCTATTCATCTCAGTCACTCCAAGACTGATACGTCCTAGATACCCATTAAATATCTGAGAAATGAAAGAATGATTTCTCTTTATGCTTATCTTACTTGGAGGGTCTTTCTACCCTGAACTCTTAGCTGCCACAGGGCCTCCATACCTAGATACTTGCTTTTAAGTATCTTTGATGCCAGATCCTGGAATTAACAGGGAGGGGCAAATCCAAGCTGTTGAGAAAGCAGACTCTGAGTCTCACTACTACTGTGGTATCTGCTCATCTGGATTTAATTTGGGACACCAGCACCTCCTTGCACAAGTGAAGGCGAACCCCCCCACCCCCACCCCCGCCTGCCTGAACCTATCAGGTTTTCAAGTTCATGCTTTCCCCTTGCCTGGAGCTCCCATTCATTCTCTGGCTACTTCATGTTTCAAAGCTCAAATGAAAAAACCACCCCTTCAAGAAATCCTGCCCTGAACTCCCCAGGGTGACAAAATTCAAGTCATCAGGGGCTGACAAGTAAGAGAAGCAGGGTAAAGGGAACGGGGGAGGAGGAAGCAGACACTCTGGGGGCAGAACAATAGCTGCCTCTTCATTGAAGAGGAAGAGCAGGCCCACTGGCTGGAGAACTATGTGCTCTGTCATCATCACCAGCACCAAGGGACACAGACCATGTCTCAGGAGAACGTGGGTCACCAGCTGAGGCCTTCTGCAGGGGGATTTTGTTCACAGCATCATTATAGGACCTTTTCCTGTAGAGTGCAGCCAACTACGCATGAGTCTGACTTTCCTGCAAGACCCATCCCTGCCAGCTCTGACTCCACATCTGCACTTTTCCTAATTCCCCTCAGTCCTCAAGGACTCTGCAATAACTCAACCCCACCCTGTCAGCTGCAAACATTGTGCCATGCCCTTTCATGGGTCTCCCTGAAGTACTAGCCCCACCCAGGACCCTTCAATTGACAATGACAACTCTAAAATACAAAGTGGATCTGTTTTGATACCAAAGATCAAACTCACAACCTTACGCTTGCCAGACAGGCGCTTATGCCACTGAGCTAAATCCCCAGCCCCTACAAAGTGGATCTGGTTATCATCCTGCTTAAAAGATTTCAGTGGCTCTCTCTCCCAGTGCACACATATACCATGTTTAAACAACTGAGTAACTGTACAAACCCTGCTATTGCTATGAAGGGAGCAAACAAGGGACTAAAGGAAAGCACAAAGGAAGATTACTTATTCTAGGCCAGTTGGGGAAGTGATCTCTGAGAAGGTGGAACTCAAACCCTGAGACTTGGTAGATGAGAAAGACTCAGCCATAGGAAGGGTGAGGAACAAAGTGTTCTAAAAAAAATGGCAAAGGTCCTGAGTCAAGAAAAGGGTTGTAGGTTCAAGATTTAAGAGGAAGACATGCACTGTCACATGAGATATGGTGATAATCCCTTGGCCACCAGGATGCTTAGATTCAATGACAGCATGCAAAGTCCATGGCACCGTATCTGGCAGGTAGTTAGTATTCAATAACTAGCCACTGTTCTTACTAAGATGGTATCACTGATGTGAAGAAGGGCTTATTTATTTCCTGCTAATAGGAATAAAGCTGACTAATTCATAGGCAGAACTAAAAGCCAGTATCAAATGCTCCTTTGTGACACAAAACAACTCCATTTTTCATGAGCTTATGGGGATCAGGCACTTAATTTGAAAAAGCTTCAAAACTCATTACAAAAAAGAACTTTATTTTTTCTCAGAAAGTAAAAGAACTGAGAACTTAAAATGACGAGAATGTTCCAAGGCGCTGGCTAACCGAAATGTACTCATGAACCGACAGAGACTGTCTCCCCAAAGAAGCACTTGAAATTGTGCCCTGCACTTCCAGGACATTCAGTTTTCAGGATCCTATTTTGAAGACAGGAGCTGGGAAGCATATTTACTCTGGGTTTACTCTTTAATGCCACATTAAAGAATCTAATTTGGGGTCCAGTGTTCACATAAACCACAAATTCAGCTTTAGCTGATATAAGACATCATGTGGTTTGTGTACATGTAAAGTTTCATGAGAAGTTGCAACTCTCCCAGAAAATCAGCCCAGTGAGGGAAGCAGAGATGTAAACAAGAGTGTGTACTACAGCATTACCAGAGCTTACAAGGAAGGGGGGCAGACGCGGGAGGCACAATGAGAAAGGGAGGTGTCTTGGTTACTTTTCTTCCTTGCTGAGACAAACACCTGACACCCAAAATTAGGGAAGTAAAGATTTATTTAGCTTACAGTTTCTGGAGATTTCAGTCCATAATCAGCTGGCTCCAAGGCAGGGTGGCATGGCACTGGGGCAACACTTCAAGGCAGCAGCCAGAGCAAAAGAGGGTGAAAGTCCAAGCCTCTTCTCCTCCCTTATATTGTACACTGCCCACACGCCCCCCATCTTCAGGGTGGGTGTAACACTCATAAAATGTCCTTGCCCTCCTTTGCACAGGATAAAGTTATTACAAACTGAGGATGTTACAAACTAGGGACCCTGGCCCCATGCTGAATCACTTAAAGTTCTGACCTTCTCAAATTGACACAGTGAACAACATCCTAGAATGGTAACTGCTTGTTCTTTACACCCCAGGATGTAGAGCTGCTGAGTTTCTTAGTTAAACTTCTAAACTTCTCAAGTTGACACAATGTATTAACCATAAGAGGAGGTAAGGAGTTCCACTGTAGGAAGATCCTCAGCTGCAGCTTCAACCAGAAGATAAGAAAGAGTTATGTCCTTGCAAAGGAAATAAAGACAAAAGGTGATATCCAGAAAACTGAAGAGACCCTAGAAGCCAGTAAGAAAAATACTCCAGTAGAAAAGTGACCAAAAGATAAAGATAAGAAAGAAAAAAGGAAATCTGAATAGCTAAAAATCATGAATAGATCATCAACCTTATCAGTAACTGGGAAATTAAAAACATAGCTAGATACTATTCTGTACCTGCTGTACTGGCAAGAAACACATAGATCTTAGGTCTAATGGTGTCAAGTGTCACTGAGGATGTGACAATGAGAAGTCTTGTCCACCTGTTTGCAAGTGGACAACTGGTGCCCCCACCATGGAGATCAATTTGGTAAAAGCTAGGCAAGTTGAAGACAAGCATGCCCCATAAGCCAGCAACCTCAGTCAGACTCAACCTAGAGACGCCAACTCTCAAATGTGTAAGATGTATGTGCCCAAGGGTGGGCACTACAATATCGTCTAAATAGGAAAATCTGTATGCAACTTGTCCACCAAAGAGGGAATAAGTAAACCCAACACTGGACAGTCATACAACAGAATATGGCTCTATGTCTCAGTTAAAGTAATTAGAGTAAGTAGTTAGGGTCTGTGTCTCAGTTAAAGCCATGTATACAAATCAATAAATCTCAAAAAATGTAATATTGGTGAACAACAGGATATATAAATAATAATAGTATTGAGGAGTAGTAAAAAGAAAACTTGTAGGCTGGGGATTTACCTTAGCAGTGTAAGCGCCTGCCTGGCAAGCGCGAGGTCACAAGTTCAATCTCTGGTGCCGCAAAAAAGAAAAAAGAAAAAGAAAAAAGAAAACTCGTGGTTATATTTAATACATGTATAAAATCATAAGCAAGAACGATGAAGAGCGAGTCCACAGTGGTTCCTCCCAGGAAAGAGAGAATGTACAATGAGAATTCAGCTGTATTTTACAATGCTTATTTTCTAAATATTAACATGTATTAAATCCAGACAGTGATATGTTCTTATTTGTTATGTTTTTCTGTGGACTCTGGAGCACACTAGAAAAAATTTATAATAATCTTTTAAGAATTTAGAAGCAAATATAACAAAATATGAACAGCTGCTAATTCTAGGTGGTGGGAATATGGGTGCTTGTATTCTTATTTAATGAATTCCTTTTCCTTTCCTTAAAGACACACTTCCAGTATGTGACCACTCTGGGGAATTCTTTGGAAGTGTCTACTACAGTGGATCACAGGCCAGCAATTCCATTGCTAAGTACAGACCCATAGAAATCAGGGCTTATATCCAGTAGAAGACATATACAAGAGTTTAAATACAGCCCAGTTTGTAGTTAAGCCAAAACACATGCCATACAAACACCCACCAACAGTAAAAGGTACTGAAATTGTAGTTAGCCCTCATTCATAGAATGCAATACAACACATCAACAAAATGGAGCCAACGACTGTCACCTGCAAAAAATGGACAGATCAAAACAGATGTGATACTGCCAGATATAAAGGATTACATGCTCTATGATTCTCTTTCTGTGAGGTCTTCAAACAAGCAAAGTACTTTGCAACATTAGAAATCAGGACAGTGGCCCGTGTAGGAGACAGTAACAAGAAGGAGCTGCTGCAGATCAGTGGCTCAGGTCTGCATCTAGTTCTGTTTGTACAGGCGTACTTACTGTGTGAAAATTCACCAACTACATCTTAAGATTAGAGGCATGTTATACCTCAGTTTAAAACACAAAAATAACAACAAGAACCCCACCACCATAAAAACAAGGTGAAAAATAAAGAGGCAGAGGATGAGAGGGACAAAGGGGAAAAATATCAAACATGTACATCAGAGTTGTCATAAATTACAAAACAATGGAAAATGAGTTGATGAGGCTTCCCTGTGACCTATTTTCAAAGCCAGCATTTGAGGGCTCAAGATATTCCAGATGCTGTGTCAAACAGCCAGGGTCTCATTGATCTTCACAAGGACCTGTGCCATTAGCATCTGCACTCCCATGTGACAGCTGAGGGTCACAGAGGCGACTTGCCCATTAGCCAGTCAGTGTGTGCGTGCCAGGGGCAGGAGCTGAACCAAGATCATTGAGACTCTGTAGCCCAAACTCATAGCTTCTGGATTGTGTGGTTTCTAAAGATGCACATGGCCCATGAGAGCAACTGCAGGAGGATTCTGACTCTGAGCCCCAGAAAGGTGGCATCAAGGAAATAGCTAAAATGAGAGCAATCTAAGAGACCAAAAATATTTTTTTCCAGCATGCTAAAAATGAACAAAGATTGCAATTCTCAGCTCTCAAATATTAATCGGAGTACTGGAGGGAAAGGTACTAATTATTCTCAATTACTCAAGAAGAGAGTAAGAGCTGAGAAGTACCCTTCTACATTGAGATTTTAATCAGTTGTCCAAAAATGTGAGGAAAAGCAGCAGATACATCGCAGGTTAAGTATATTCAGAAGGTCTGTAGTGCTGGAGGGCGAGATTAAATAATGATATACACGCAATCGAAAGCCCCAGAAATATTGTGGACAACATTTAACGCCCAGCAGAGAGTCAATTGTCTTATAATTTGTGTCAATTACAAAACCAATGGGTTGGACACAGAAATAAGGCTCTCAAACTCAGCCCAAAATGAGTGAAGTGGGAAGAAATGGCCAATCCTGGTTACCTAATTGGGAAGGCTAGCCCCAAATGTATCAAACAACCCCTCACAAGGCAGAGCAAATATACACAGACTGATGAATCTCCTGCAAAGTTCAGTCATGTCAATATCCAAGGGGCAGTACAGATAGTGCCACCAGAGAACCACGCTTCTGTGCCCGTGAATAATTATCCACATCACCCTGTAACACAAGTTGCTAGTCAGCAATGGCGCCACACACTATGTCCTGCGCAGTTTGAATGCACTAGTTCACCAAACAAGGTGCTCAGTACCTCTATGCCCCAGGAACTGCGGCAAGTTCTAAAAAGATAAAGACTCAGCAAGGCCAGGCTCCATCCTCCAATTTCATTGTGTGCCGGGGAGAGAGAACTACAAGCCAGGCAGCTAGGATGGAGTATAAAAAAGCTCAGAGGAGAAGGAGCTCATACTTTGAGTTCAGGAACAACTTCCTGGAGAAAGTGTTAAGGCCACCAGGGATAGTGGGATCTGCAAAGTCTTTTACTCAAGACAACCAGGAAGATTTCCTTGGGCCCAACTTCCCTATCTGCAAACACACTACTAGTTGCTGGCTCTAAATCATTTCTTTATAAATGACTGTGAATTTTTATTGGATTTTAATTTGATACTCCCAAGAAGCCCTAACATTAAATATGTATACATATACATATTCCAAGACTGAGCTCATCCATGTCTCTCTCCTGAGATAATTTTTCTGGCAAGATGACTTCAGCAACTGCTCTTCTGAAAAATATTTTAAGAGGCTTTTACTGTATTAAAGAGAAACACAAATATGTGCTCTATAATGAGCCCAACTTCTCTTTTCTTCTCACTTAATATATTAAGTACCAGGACTATTTACACAGGGGTTGGCAGGGTGTCAAGTGAAACACAAGCTTGAGTTTATAGCTTCATTTGGTTATACCTTCTTTTTTCTCCCTAGTTTTTCTCTGGAAAACGTGCCACTTTGAGGATAGTGTCAACTCTGGCCCCTCCACACCAAGCAGGGGCTGTGACCATGTCTTCGGGACTGCCTTCACATGAGGGAGTTTCTGCAGCTCTGCACAGAAACCTGGGGTAACTGACTTTGTGTGTCACCAGCTCCCAGATTTGGGTATGGATTTAAGAGCTTCTCCACTAAGAGGCATATGGGTGTAGTGGCTTTGGCAGAGTTTGGCTCAATTCTGGGCTCTGGCACTTATGAGCTCCTGGGCTTCGGGCAGGATG
This sequence comes from Cuniculus paca, assembly GCA_004365215.1. Taxonomy (NCBI): domain Eukaryota; kingdom Metazoa; phylum Chordata; class Mammalia; order Rodentia; family Cuniculidae; genus Cuniculus; species Cuniculus paca. Next base: position 32,001 of record RJWT010002273.1, on the reverse strand, counting down.
CTTACTGCCCCTAAATTCCAGTTTCTTCATTTAGCAAAACATTTTATAGGGGGCTTGACAAAAACTACATGATGAGTAAGTAAATATAAATCCAGTGTTCATCACAAGCCTGGTACTGGATGGCTGGTTCCACTCTACACAGAAACACAGTGAGAGGTTTTGGAGGAACTACTCATGTGAGGCTCATCTACCACATGGGCTCGTTATGTGTCTGCTGGCTGCACCTCACCAGCAGCCCCTGAACCTCTTCTAACAAAAAGGAACATGGCACCTACCATGTGCCAGACACTGTTCCGAGCCCTTCACAAACATCACTCACTGCCTTTGATCTCCACAGAAACAACAGAAATGTCATGACATCCCTGTTATATAGAAAAGGAAACAGGCACAGGGGTGTCAAATAATTTACCGCAGGCCTCATGGCTAGTAAAGTCACATGAATCTGTACCTCCTCCCTCTTTCTCTAACTCTCAGTATCTCTTATAGCCTTTATACAGCTGGCAAAGTCCCATTGAATACATTCATAAATGAGTGAGTGATTGAGTCTCCCCACATACTTAAAATGACCAGGAGAGTTTCCATGAGTCTGGGGAGAAATCATGACAACTCAAACATGGCCCCACGTAGGAGTGGGACCAAGGTGGGGGTGACTCAGCAGGAGCAAAGTAACCGACCAACCGCCTGTTCTCCACAGCACCTAGGTGAAGTGGGCTTATGCGGTCAATGTAACTGTCAACCAGCTGCGTGGGGGCTGACTCTCTCATGCTCATCCTCTCTTCAGGGCACCCTGCAGCCATCAGCTGAGAGGCTGTACTCCTGGAGGCTGAAGGCTGGGACTCTACACTGTCTGCCTGGGCCAGCCATCAGCCTTGACACTGTCCAGCAAGATGGCCTTGGATAAGTTACCTCACTTCTCTGTGCCTCTGTTTTCCCACCTGTAAAGCAGGGTAATAGTAATAGCTCTACCTCAGACAGGGAAGGAAAGGTAATCAGTAGGCAGATGCCTCTCCCCAAAAGATGTCCTTGCCCTAATCTCTGAAACCTATGCAGATGTAACCTTGCCTGGCATGGGGCTTTCTGCACATTGATTCCCTAATTCCAGGTGATGGCTCTGAATTACCTGAATGGGCCCAATCAAATCACACTCCTGAGAAGCAGTGCATGTTCCTTGCTGCGGCTGAGGAAAGCGTGACTACAGAAGAATGGCAGGGAAAGTCTACCAGTGAAGGTGAAGGTAGGGCCACAAGCCAAAGAATACTGGCAACCTCCAGATAAGAGAAAGACAGGGATCCTCTCCACTGCCTCCAAAAGAAACAAAGTCTCACCCACATATGATTTTAATTAACCTGATGAGTCCTGTGTGGGACTCTGATCTCTTCAGTTGAAAGATAATAAATCTGTGTCATTATAACTGCTGGTCTGCGGTTGTTTGCTTTGGAAGCCATGGGAATCTAAGGTAGGATAGTTGGAAGACACGTATACTCATGAACTGCTTTTCTACTAGCTCCCTCTTGTCAGGAGCTCTGTTGGCCTAACATTTACTTCTATAGGTAGCCAGCTCTGCTGTTCCCTCCTCCAGCTCCCTAGGTTGTAGAAGGTTCTTCCTCTAGCTGTCACTTATTCTCCCTACAAAGCTGTTGAGGACAGAGAAGCACCTGTATTCATCTCTGTCTGTGCTACACCTATGCACACCCTGTGCTCCAGAAACACTGGCTACATGCAAATGTGGATCAGTCTCATCTTCTTCAGAGTGTCCTTGGCTCCCACCTCACTCTTCCCTCAGTGGCCCTGGAGCCCAGGATGCACTTCAAATATACCCCCAAGGAGCCACAGAACTTCTCCAGCTCAATGCATACCAGTCTTTCCTCTATCGCACACAGCTGCATGTGTTTTTAATGCATAATTTCTCCAACAAGGTGAGTTATCTATGGCTCTGGGGAAAGCAATTTGCCTTGTCTTAGTGGCAAATGAACTCTCAGAGACTGAATCTATTATCCTAGGAAGGAATGACAATCTCTCAATTTTCCTCTGGTCCCTGAGTAATCATGGAAACTTTGAGCATCCTCATCTAAGATAAGTCCTTTAGCTGGGCCCTCATGCTGACAAAGGTCAGATGGGCAGGGAGCATACTGGGCAACTCTGAGACAGTGAGTGAGCCATCTTTCCTGCTGGCCTCCTGCCCATCCTACAACAAACATTCTGCCAAAAGTGGAGCAAGAATCACCTCCTTAGTTACCTGAAGGGTTTCTACTCACTTCTAGAATTCAAAATTTTGGAATTAGGGCTGAGGGGCTCAGAGAAGTGACGAAAATAAAAAGGAAAATTTCCGTTTATTTCTGTTTACTTATTCATTAACAAGTTCATGACAGGGCTGTAATTTGTATGTCTTACTGCTGGCTCTAAACCACTGGCGGTACATGCATGACTGTCCCATCAGGTGGCATGGGACCATCCCATCTGGTGGTACAAGCTGGTAGGAATGTATTAATCTAGGCCATAAGTACCTTCATGTGTCAGGTCTTCTTCTAGGGCCTGGGACAGAGCAGTGAATAAGATAGACCCATATTCTGCTTCTCAGGTCCCCAGCTGGTGTAGACAGAGCACACCTGAATGCACAAAGAAATCATTTCAATAAATAATGTGGTGTGGGAAGAAAAGTAAGCAGAGATAAGGATAAGAGAGTGACTCAGCTCTCTCTGAGGAAAGGCCTCTCTGAGGACAGAAATCTTGAGTCAAGACCTGATGAATCTGAGGAGCTGCCCATGCAGACATCTCTCAAAGGCCATTCTAGGCAGAGGAATAGCAGGTGAAAAGGCCCTGAAGTGAGAACAGTACAGATCTTGGTAAGGCAGTTCAACTATGTGAAGGAGGAGTAGGGCACAGGATAAGATGGGAAGTGCTATAGCAATCACTACAGTGACACAATCAGATTTACACTGTACAAACTTCACTCTGGTTACAAGCTACAGAGTGGACCACAGAAGGCAGGTGGGGAAAAGGGGAATCATGCAGCCAGGGACACCAGTGGCTTAGGTTGAAATAGTCTAAGCAGGGATGCAGGTAGCAGATGAAAGCAGAGACCACAGGACTGCCTGTTTGGGACTGGCAGAGTTGTGCTCTTCCATTGCCTCAGTTCTGCTCCACAGTGTAGCTCTATGAGGTACCATCACCATTCCACAACTGACCACAAAGGTTCTGGTTCTCCTTCTGGGCGTGCAGCAGAAGTGCAACCTTTGCTCCTTGGCAGGTGTGGTCACATAACTTGCTCTGTGGAGTTATTACATGTTACTTTTAGAGGCAGCTTCAGGAATCACTGCCTGGTCTCTTCTCCTCACCCGTGTTATCATCATTGGGCAACGTTATAGTTTGTGTCTGGATGTCCCCACAAAGCCTCATGCATTCATGGGGGCAGGCTTCCAGAATTTGTGACTGATGCAGTCAAATGCTGGGATTATGGGTATGTGCAACACCCACCCTAGGGTGGGTAGCCTACATACAATATAAGGGACAGAAAGAGTCTTCTCTCTGTGTTCCTCCCTTTTTTCTCTTGTTGCTTTTGCTGTCTTCTGCTACCATGAACTGTTGCCCTCTGCCATGTGCCACTCTGCCTTGGAGTCAGCCAAATATGAACTGAAACCTCCATGAACTGTGAGCTAAATAAACCATTCCCTCTTTAATTTTGAGCATTGGGTATTTTGTCTCAGCACTGAGAGAAAAGTAACTAACACAGGCAACATGTTTAAGATGGATCCTCTGGCAGCCTGGATCCTACCACCGTCAGAGCTCCTAGCTAGCCCACAAGGAACATGAAACAGGAGTCAAAATTAAAGCTTTGTCAGCTTAAGTCATCAAGACCTTGGAATTGTCACTTCAGCTTCTTCAAGACTACCCTAAATGACAGAAGCCCCACATCTGTGATATTTAAAAGATAAGGAGTAACTTTAGTATCCTGGTTATCTGCCGTGGCTTAACTCAGCAACTAGCTCAGGGGTCTAAGCACCTGCCCAGCAAGCGCAAGGTTGTGAGTTCAATCCCCGGTGCCACAAAAAAAAAAAAAAAAAAAAAAAGAAATGGTCTTGATCAAGGGTGCATTGACACCCATGTCACTTTGTTGTAATGAGAATGTGAAGGCAAGGAGACCTCTAAAAGTGCTCTGCAGACCCCAAGTGTCTACAATTAAACATGGACATAGCATGGCATATATAGCAAGTGGAATTGTTTGGTAAAGACAAATTCTGGGTCCACAAACTATATGATGGCCTAATTTATTTTTATTTTTACTTTTTCTGAGACAGGGTCTTAGGATATAGTTAAGGCTGGCCTGGAAATCTCCATCTTCCTGCCTCAGCCTCCCAAATTGTGAGATTATAGTTGTGGGTCAATATGCTTGGCTCACAATACACCAACTTTATCAATAAAAAGTGGTTTGAGTTGGGGTAAAGATCACTCTTTAAACCCAAAACTGACAATCTCCAGTGACATCACTTTGGGGAAATTATACAGAAACTCAGGCTAAAAAGATACTCATCTGACATATAAAAAAAGAATAAACTATGCTTAATATTTCCTTCAATAATGTTCAGGTCTCTGGATTTTGGAGTGATTCAGTTAATGCATCCAAAGCTTAGATTAACACTTATTTAAGATTCAATGAACTCAAAGAAGTCTTGCCTGGGTGTGTGCCTTAACAATTCAAGCAGACCAGTTAGCCATCCTTGAAGCAATCCAATCAAGAAACGATTCTACATGGCTGATTTTTCTGGGCCTATTTAGAATCAAAGCATTCTAGAAATTTTTCTCTGAGGGAAAGCAGAATGAAAGCTTAGACTTAAACTGAGTTCATCAATGGCCTCTATCGGGCACTGAAGTTCCTGGATCCTGACTCAATCCTTTCTTGAAAACTGGAAGAACTACTCAGATTTTTCCTGGGCAGCAGCCAAAGTAGACTAATTAGAAGTGGGTATATTATAACTGAATGCAGACAAAACAGGAATCCAAGCTCAATCACTGTCCAATCAGCCAATGAAAAGTAAAAGGGCACCACAGAATAGAGAGGAGACAGTGGCTCATGACCACTCATGTGCTGTCAGTTCCAACCTTGCCCACAGGAAGCAGAACCCTAAATTTGATTACAAACTAGCCAGTGCACTTGGGCAAGCCAGTCCTCACTGAGCCAGGCCCACCAAGGTGCTAGCCTCCATCTCCAAACTCATTTATTTGCACATACACTTACGAGGAGAAGATACTGCTGAATTGGCTGCTCGAACGTGGAGGTGAGGGTAAAGATATGAAGTAGGGTCCTGAAGATTCCTTCCATGGGAACTCTTGCATAGTCCCTGCTATTTTAACTGACTCAGAACTCTTTCTGAATGAGTTCATTCCAAAAAAAAACTTCCTACTTCTCAGACTTAGCTTCATCTCCCTGAATTTGACCTTCACAACTCCAGCATCCTCAGGAGTGGTATTCTTGGCAGATTCTTTTTATTTTATACATGTTTTGCCTAATTGCAGGGCTTGAGTAGTTATGAGATGATAAGGGAGCTGCTTCAGGCTGCAGAAAAAGCATTTAGTAACACATAAGGCACGGTAAGCTGAATAATGGCTCCCAGTGACATCCTAACCCCCATGCTATGGTTTGTGTCTAGATCTTCCCCCAAAGCCTAAAGCAGTCATGGGAGGGGCTTTTTGAAGGCAGCTCTTATGGTTAATACATTGTGTCAACTTGAGAAGTTTAGAAGTTTAACTGAGAGACTCAGCAGGGAGCCAGGGTTCTTACTTTGTAAATATCCTCATCCTGTGCAAAAGGAAAGCAAGGATATTTTGTGGGTGTTACACCCACCCTGAAGGTTTTGGTGGAGGGGGTGGCTGGTGTATAATTTGAGGGTAGAGAAGAAGCTTGTTTGCTCTTTTGCTCTGGCTGCTGCCTTGAAGTGCTGTCCCTGTGCCGTGCCACCTTGTCTTGGACCCAGCTGATTATGGACTAAAATCTCCAGAAACTGTGAGCTAAATAAACCTTTCCTTGCTTCACTTTGGTGTCAGGTGTTTGTCTCAGCAAGGAAGGAAAAGTAACCAAAACAGCAACTGAATCTAGAGTTTGTGATTGGTTCACTGTCTACTGCTGGGATTTGTGGGGGTTGTCAATGCTACACCTGCCATAGGGCAGAGGCAGCCTGCATACAACATAAGAGAGGGAAAGTTCTGCTTCTTTCCTTTTGCTCTAGTTGCTTTTGCTGTCTTCTGCTGCCATTAACTGTTGTTCCTGCGCCACACCACCTTGTCTTGGAGCCAGCTGATTATGGACCGAAACCTCCACAAACTGTGAGCTTTCCTCCCTTAATTTTGAGTGTCAGGTATTTTGTCTCAGCAATGAGAAAAGTAACTAAGATACCCCAGAACCTTACAAGGCAAAGGGATTAGCTTATATGATTAAATTAATGCTCTTCATATGGAGATTTTCTTGGATTGTCTTAAGGGGCCCACTGTGATCACAAGGAGAGTCAGAATCAGAGAATGAGATATGACAATGAGGACCGAAGCAGATGTGAGTGATGCACCTGCTGGTTGTGAAGACAAAAGAGGATCACAAGCTAAGAATGCAAAGCAACCAGAAGCTGATTCTCCCTGGGAGTCTTCAGAAGAATGGGCCTTGCTGACACCTGATTTTAGCCCCATCAGACTGATTTTGGTCTTCTGACTTCAAAGACTGTGAGATAAGAAATTTGTGTTGGGTTAGACCCCTATATCTGTAGTAATTTGTTATAGCAGCAATAAGAAACTAATGTACAACATAAGACATTTTACCATTTGTATCCCCTTGACTCAGCCTTGGTAGAGCTGTCAGGCCAAGTTTACTGAAAGTTTTAGTGAAGATGCCTGCAAATGACAGCATCTTAAAATGATAACAAAGAGGTTAGGCAGAATTTCATTTTATGACATTTTAAGACTTTCTGGATGGGTCTCAGGATTTGTATGAGCTTGTAAGTTATTAGGTTAAATCAGTATGTGTTTCCTTCTCTTTTCAAAAGAATTACTGTAATCTTTGCTATGAGTAAGTGTACATTTTTAAGAGTTGCACATGTGTGGGTTCAACTCCATTTTTCTGTAACAGAAAGATGGAGGACATATATTCTGGGCCTGTAATAAAGCTGCTTTAAAATCATTTATATTGGAATCTTACAGAACTTGAACTGTTAATATTTCTAATAGTTTAATCCAAAAAGGCATTCGTAGATTAAAACTCAAAGACTGGAAAACAATATTGTATGCAATAGAAACTCAAAAACAAGCAAGAGCACCTATCTTATTTTCATATAAACTGAACTTCAAGACAAAATTGACCAGAAGAGGCAAAGAAGGTCACTGTATATGAGTTAAAGGAATAATTCAATAGAAAGAGATAACAATTATAAATATATAGGTACCAAACAATGGCATACCCAGATTCATAAAGCAAACACTACTAGACATAAAAGATGAGATAAACATCAACACAATTATAGTAAGAGACCTCAATATCCTCTGTCAAAAAAATCAACCAAGAAATATCAGAATTGAACTAAACATTCAAGCAAATGAACTCAACACAGAAATCTATGCACATATAAACACTGCAGTAGGTAATCATGGTCTCCTCTATAAAATTGACAAATGCTGGCAGTGGGTTACAAAGACTGTTATGTGGCTTTTCTATGACAAAGGTCCAAAGGGCCTCTTGAAGAGAGAAGCTAGGAAATCCACCACACACAAAATCTGCCAAATGCTTTGTCAATGCCATAGGATGGTGACTCTCAAACTACCTTGTCCATCAGCACCAGCCAGCAGGCAAATTAACGGAGACTGCTGGGACTCAGCCCTGGAGCTTTGGAGTCAGCAGGTCTAGGGTGAAGCCAAGAATCTGCATTTCTAGCTGTGACTACAGCTTAGTGGTAGAACATTTGCCTAGCCCCAGGTGTGATTCCCCATTAACACACACCCACACCCACAAAGGAATGTGCATTTCTACCAGGCTGTAAGGCAATGGTGACACTGTTGGCTTGCAGCCAGCAGCCATACTTTGAGAACAAACACAGTTGGGATCATCCTCAATGCAATCTCCATTTTCTTTCATGTCCTGGAAAGGGCCATGACTCCGCTTGTCTAATTGCCAAACTATTTAATATACAGTGATACCTCAGTTCATAAGCACTTCTGTTTGTAAACAATTTGGTTCACAAACAGAAGTGTTTGGCAAAATTTTTTGTTTGCTAACTCTGCATCAGGGTGATGAACATGATGACCACAGCCATATTTTTTGCATGAACACAAACGAGGCTGTTTTCCCCAAAATCGTGGAATGAATTAAGTTCCTGAACCAAGGCACCACAGTACTGTGACTGTTGAAGTACCTCCATCTTCTCCTTGACTCTGAGCTGCAATGTTTAAGCTTGGCTCATCCTGAACCACCTATAGAGTTGTTAAACCTCTCAATTCCCATGCCTCCCTCCAGACCCACTGAACCAGAATAGGGAGAGTCAGGAAGGAGTGGGAAATAGTCGGTGGTTTTTAAAGCTCCACAACTGATGCAAAGTACAGGGGGACAAACAAATGCAAACTAGTTAGAGCAGACAATGATCAGGCACCACACTAGGCCCAGACGTCTCTGTGTGTTTTAGTCCTGGGCAGGTTTCTTGCACAGAGACAATTATGAGGTACTTAATAAATGCCTGCTGGCCAGTGAAACTAATCAACCAGCAAAGGCAGCACCTCCTTTCTCAGAAGCAGCAGGATGGACACAGAGAAACAAATTATGTCATCATAAATCACTAATCTTCATGATAGTAATGGGCCTAAAATAAAAGAAACTCCTCTGAGAAAGTCCTCTCCCATATCTAGATAAGTATCATGAAAATTATCAATGAAAACTAGAAAATTGGGTTCCACAGCAGGGCTCTGCAAACTATGACCCATAGGCCAAACTCAGCTAGCATCCTTAAAAGTTAAATTTGAAGGCTCATAGTCATGGCCATTTTTGTTCACATTGTTACAGGTACACTCACAGTACACCGGCAGAGCTGAGAATTTTCTGCTGAAATGGTACACAGTAAGTCCCTGATTTACAAACATTTGAGTTGCAAAGGTTCAGATACGAATGGACCTCACATTATGAACATTTGGAGATGTGAAGAGATCTTGGAAATAGCTCACATGTCTGTCGGACATGGTCACACTTATACTGCTGTGTGCTTACTGTACAGTGTGACATGTGCAGTAGTACAGTGCTCAGTCAGAGCCCAGTATGTCCAGAGGGAAGAGGAAAAGCAGTGGTGATGTCGAGGGGACTTCTCGGAAGTATAAAGCAATATACATTGCATATTTGTGTCAAAGGTGTATAAAACTTGCTTTGTCACACTTATGAATGAATCTGACTCGCAAACATTCTCCTGGAATGGAACTCACTTGTAAGCTGGGAATTCATTGTACTTCACAAAACCAAAAATATTTGCTTTCTAGCCAGGTATGGTGGGGTATGCTTGTAATCCTAGCACTTGGGAGGCTGAAGCAGAAAGATTATTCTAAGCCCAAAGCCAGCCTGGTCAACATAGTGAGCTCAAGGAGACCCTGAGTTCATTTCCTCCTCCCAAGACTGAGTGAGTGAGGTTACATCAATCATCATGCCCAATTCACCAAGGAAGGGGAGGCCCAGAGAAGGTGAGTTCAGATAGCTAGCATCTGACAGAGCCAGGCTTTGAATCAGGGAGTCCTCCACATGGTATGTCTCCTTACTGATCATGTTGTTATGATACCAGATCCCTTCTCTCCACAGCAGGGGTCCTTCTCCCCTCACCCTGGTCATCATGCCAGTGGTGGTCCCTTTCCTCGGGTGTTTACTCATATCCTCAGTCCAGGCGGCTTCACCCCGGCCACTCGTCTCTTGAACCAAGACTTGGGCACTTTTTACCACTGTTCAAAAATGTAATGTCTTTATTTGGGTACACAGCAAGACCCTGTCTCTCCCGCATAAAAAAAAAATTCTGTGCTTTTTGGTCTTTTTAAAAAAAATGTTGCCCAGCCTTTGTCCCGGAGAAACTCACAAACAAGAATAGTAATAGTATCTTCAGGTGATGGAACCATGGGTGACTATTTCCTTTTTCTAATTTTTACCCAACTTTTCTTTAAAGAGCACTATTTTAAAATAACGGATAAAAGAAGAAATGATCTGCCTGAATACAGGCTCTGGCTGGAGTGCTGCTGGTCCCTGTGGAGAATGGTACCTTATTTCCGATGGCTTTCTTGGGTGGGAAGTTGTAGGCCCGCACTTGAGGGTACTTGTTTTGCAGCTTGTGGTGCAAACCCCGGAACTCTGTGTACCGTCGGTACACATTCCACTCATCATCTTTTATTCGGATATAAACCTGTTGGGAACAAGAAAAAGAAAGGCAATGCAAGTAATTCTTAAAATCCTCTTCACAAAGGGTTAGGATTTTAGGACACTGGTAGAGCAGGGGCAAGTGGGTCTCACACACCACTGGATACCACAAGCCTAGCACAGAACAGGAAATCAATGGTACTGACTGAACAAATGGGCACGTGAGAGACTCGGGCAGACAGGTGACAAGAATGGCATTCCCATGTCACTTCCTCAAGATGAGCAGAGACTGCTAGCCAGTTAACACAGCAGAAGTGTATTTCCATACTGTTGTCACATGTGTAATGTTGCTGGTGAGGCTATTCCCCCTCTCTGCCATTTGCTTTTGCCTAATGCAGCCGAGAACACACTCCATCTCACCTCCCCAGGTGGGAAGGAAAGCATCCAGGCCAACTGGCCTTGAGCCAGAGATCAAACAGACCACCACATGCACAGGGCAGACTTTAGTTTGGGAAATGAGGAAAGGGGCTGAACTGAGAGTTACTCAACAGAACAGAGGCGTACATTCAGATGGGATAAGCACAGTCTGGGAATATAGCTTCTTTACTTTTACCGAGTTATAACTCTCAAGAAAACACTTTGGAGGTACAAAATGTGAGTGATTTTTCATGGCCTAGCACTTCTGGGGACATACAGCAATCTGGTTACAAGGGAAAACAGAGAAATGGGAAAGAGATCAATGCACTTTTAAAAATTACATGAGTTAAGAAGAGCCTAAGGAGTAACATTCCCTGTGATAAATGGTTATTGTAACTTACAATCAGTGAGTGTCAATACCCATCTAAAAGCCTCATTAACCATAAAAACAGACGTCTCTAATGGAGTGATAAATTCTGCCTCTACATGAAAACCACCCACCCATCTTACCCAAATAAAGACATTACATTTTTGAACAGTGGTAAAAAGTGCCCAAGTCTTGGTTCAAGAGACGAGTGGCCGGGGTGAAGCCGCCTGGACTGAGGATATGAGTAAACACCCGAGGAAAGGGACCACCACTGGCATGATGACCAGGGTGAGGGGAGAAGGACCCCTGCTGTGGAGAGAAGGGATCTGGTATCATAACAACATGATCAGTAAGGAGACATACCATGTGGAGGACTCCCTGATTCAAAGCCTGGCTCTGTCAGATGCTAGCTATCTGAACTCACCTTCTCTGGGCCTCCCCTTCCTTGGTGAATTGGGCATGATGATTGATGTAACCTCACTCACTCAGTCTTGGGAGGAGGAAATGAACTCAGGGTCTCCTTGAGCTCACTATGTTGACCAGGCTGGCTTTGGGCTTAGAATAATCTTTCTGCTTCAGCCTCCCAAGTGCTAGGATTACAAGCATACCCCACCATACCTGGCTAGAAAGCAAATATTTTTGGTTTTGTGAAGTACAATGAATTCCCAGCTTACAAGTGAGTTCCATTCCAGGAGAATGTTTGCGAGTCAGATTCATTCATAAGTGTGACAAAGCAAGTTTTATACACCTTTGACACAAATATGCAATGTATATTGCTTTATACTTCCGAGAAGTCCCCTCGACATCACCACTGCTTTTCCTCTTCCCTCTGGACATACTGGGCTCTGACTGAGCACTGTACTACTGCACATGTCACACTGTACAGTAAGCACACAGCAGTATAAGTGTGACCATGTCCGACAGACATGTGAGCTATTTCCAAGATCTCTTCACATCTCCAAATGTTCATAATGTGAGGTCCATTCGTATCTGAACCTTTGCAACTCAAATGTTTGTAAATCAGGGACTTACTGTGTACCATTTCAGCAGAAAATTCTCAGCTCTGCCGGTGTACTGTGAGTGTACCTGTAACAATGTGAACAAAAATGGCCATGACTATGAGCCTTCAAATTTAACTTTTAAGGATGCTAGCTGAGTTTGGCCTATGGGTCATAGTTTGCAGAGCCCTGCTGTGGAACCCAATTTTCTAGTTTTCATTGATAATTTTCATGATACTTATCTAGATATGGGAGAGGACTTTCTCAGAGGAGTTTCTTTTATTTTAGGCCCATTACTATCATGAAGATTAGTGATTTATGATGACATAATTTGTTTCTCTGTGTCCATCCTGCTGCTTCTGAGAAAGGAGGTGCTGCCTTTGCTGGTTGATTAGTTTCACTGGCCAGCAGGCATTTATTAAGTACCTCATAATTGTCTCTGTGCAAGAAACCTGCCCAGGACTAAAACACACAGAGACGTCTGGGCCTAGTGTGGTGCCTGATCATTGTCTGCTCTAACTAGTTTGCATTTGTTTGTCCCCCTGTACTTTGCATCAGTTGTGGAGCTTTAAAAACCACCGACTATTTCCCACTCCTTCCTGACTCTCCCTATTCTGGTTCAGTGGGTCTGGAGGGAGGCATGGGAATTGAGAGGTTTAACAACTCTATAGGTGGTTCAGGATGAGCCAAGCTTAAACATTGCAGCTCAGAGTCAAGGAGAAGATGGAGGTACTTCAACAGTCACAGTACTGTGGTGCCTTGGTTCAGGAACTTAATTCATTCCACGATTTTGGGGAAAACAGCCTCGTTTGTGTTCATGCAAAAAATATGGCTGTGGTCATCATGTTCATCACCCTGATGCAGAGTTAGCAAACAAAAAATTTTGCCAAACACTTCTGTTTGTGAACCAAATTGTTTACAAACAGAAGTGCTTATGAACTGAGGTATCACTGTATATTAAATAGTTTGGCAATTAGACAAGCGGAGTCATGGCCCTTTCCAGGACATGAAAGAAAATGGAGATTGCATTGAGGATGATCCCAACTGTGTTTGTTCTCAAAGTATGGCTGCTGGCTGCAAGCCAACAGTGTCACCATTGCCTTACAGCCTGGTAGAAATGCACATTCCTTTGTGGGTGTGGGTGTGTGTTAATGGGGAATCACACCTGGGGCTAGGCAAATGTTCTACCACTAAGCTGTAGTCACAGCTAGAAATGCAGATTCTTGGCTTCACCCTAGACCTGCTGACTCCAAAGCTCCAGGGCTGAGTCCCAGCAGTCTCCGTTAATTTGCCTGCTGGCTGGTGCTGATGGACAAGGTAGTTTGAGAGTCACCATCCTATGGCATTGACAAAGCATTTGGCAGATTTTGTGTGTGGTGGATTTCCTAGCTTCTCTCTTCAAGAGGCCCTTTGGACCTTTGTCATAGAAAAGCCACATAACAGTCTTTGTAACCCACTGCCAGCATTTGTCAATTTTATAGAGGAGACCATGATTACCTACTGCAGTGTTTATATGTGCATAGATTTCTGTGTTGAGTTCATTTGCTTGAATGTTTAGTTCAATTCTGATATTTCTTGGTTGATTTTTTTGACAGAGGATATTGAGGTCTCTTACTATAATTGTGTTGATGTTTATCTCATCTTTTATGTCTAGTAGTGTTTGCTTTATGAATCTGGGTATGCCATTGTTTGGTACCTATATATTTATAATTGTTATCTTTTTCTATTGAATTATTCCTTTAACTCATATACAGTGACCTTCTTTGCCTCTTCTGGTCAATTTTGTCTTGAAGTTCAGTTTATATGAAAATAAGATAGGTGCTCTTGCTTGTTTTTGAGTTTCTATTGCATACAATATTGTTTTCCAGTCTTTGAGTTTTAATCTACGAATGCCTTTTTGGATTAAACTATTAGAAATATTAACAGTTCAAGTTCTGTAAGATTCCAATATAAATGATTTTAAAGCAGCTTTATTACAGGCCCAGAATATATGTCCTCCATCTTTCTGTTACAGAAAAATGGAGTTGAACCCACACATGTGCAACTCTTAAAAATGTACACTTACTCATAGCAAAGATTACAGTAATTCTTTTGAAAAGAGAAGGAAACACATACTGATTTAACCTAATAACTTACAAGCTCATACAAATCCTGAGACCCATCCAGAAAGTCTTAAAATGTCATAAAATGAAATTCTGCCTAACCTCTTTGTTATCATTTTAAGATGCTGTCATTTGCAGGCACCTTCACTAAAACTTTCAGTAAACTTGGCCTGACAGCTCTACCAAGGCTGAGTCAAGGGGATACAAATGGTAAAATGTCTTATGTTGTACATTAGTTTCTTATTGCTGCTATAACAAATTACTACAGATATAGGGGTCTAACCCAACACAAATTTCTTATCTCACAGTCTTTGAAGTCAGAAGACCAAAATCAGTCTGATGGGGCTAAAATCAGGTGTCAGCAAGGCCCATTCTTCTGAAGACTCCCAGGGAGAATCAGCTTCTGGTTGCTTTGCATTCTTAGCTTGTGATCCTCTTTTGTCTTCACAACCAGCAGGTGCATCACTCACATCTGCTTCGGTCCTCATTGTCATATCTCATTCTCTGATTCTGACTCTCCTTGTGATCACAGTGGGCCCCTTAAGACAATCCAAGAAAATCTCCATATGAAGAGCATTAATTTAATCATATAAGCTAATCCCTTTGCCTTGTAAGGTTCTGGGGTGTCTTAGTTACTTTTCTCATTGCTGAGACAAAATACCTGACACTCAAAATTAAGGGAGGAAAGCTCACAGTTTGTGGAGGTTTCGGTCCATAATCAGCTGGCTCCAAGACAAGGTGGTGTGGCGCAGGAACAACAGTTAATGGCAGCAGAAGACAGCAAAAGCAACTAGAGCAAAAGGAAAGAAGCAGAACTTTCCCTCTCTTATGTTGTATGCAGGCTGCCTCTGCCCTATGGCAGGTGTAGCATTGACAACCCCCACAAATCCCAGCAGTAGACAGTGAACCAATCACAAACTCTAGATTCAGTTGCTGTTTTGGTTACTTTTCCTTCCTTGCTGAGACAAACACCTGACACCAAAGTGAAGCAAGGAAAGGTTTATTTAGCTCACAGTTTCTGGAGATTTTAGTCCATAATCAGCTGGGTCCAAGACAAGGTGGCACGGCACAGGGACAGCACTTCAAGGCAGCAGCCAGAGCAAAAGAGCAAACAAGCTTCTTCTCTACCCTCAAATTATACACCAGCCACCCCCTCCACCAAAACCTTCAGGGTGGGTGTAACACCCACAAAATATCCTTGCTTTCCTTTTGCACAGGATGAGGATATTTACAAAGTAAGAACCCTGGCTCCCTGCTGAGTCTCTCAGTTAAACTTCTAAACTTCTCAAGTTGACACAATGTATTAACCATAAGAGCTGCCTTCAAAAAGCCCCTCCCATGACTGCTTTAGGCTTTGGGGGAAGATCTAGACACAAACCAAAGCATGGGGGTTAGGATGTCACTGGGAGCCATTATTCAGCTTACCGTGCCTTATGTGTTACTAAATGCTTTTTCTGCAGCCTGAAGCAGCTCCCTTATCATCTCATAACTACTCAAGCCCTGCAATTAGGCAAAACATGTATAAAATAAAAAGAATCTGCCAAGAATACCACTCCTGAGGATGCTGGAGTTGTGAAGGTCAAATTCAGGGAGATGAAGCTAAGTCTGAGAAGTAGGAAGTTTTTTTTTGGAATGAACTCATTCAGAAAGAGTTCTGAGTCAGTTAAAATAGCAGGGACTATGCAAGAGTTCCCATGGAAGGAATCTTCAGGACCCTACTTCATATCTTTACCCTCACCTCCACGTTCGAGCAGCCAATTCAGCAGTATCTTCTCCTCGTAAGTGTATGTGCAAATAAATGAGTTTGGAGATGGAGGCTAGCACCTTGGTGGGCCTGGCTCAGTGAGGACTGGCTTGCCCAAGTGCACTGGCTAGTTTGTAATCAAATTTAGGGTTCTGCTTCCTGTGGGCAAGGTTGGAACTGACAGCACATGAGTGGTCATGAGCCACTGTCTCCTCTCTATTCTGTGGTGCCCTTTTACTTTTCATTGGCTGATTGGACAGTGATTGAGCTTGGATTCCTGTTTTGTCTGCATTCAGTTATAATATACCCACTTCTAATTAGTCTACTTTGGCTGCTGCCCAGGAAAAATCTGAGTAGTTCTTCCAGTTTTCAAGAAAGGATTGAGTCAGGATCCAGGAACTTCAGTGCCCGATAGAGGCCATTGATGAACTCAGTTTAAGTCTAAGCTTTTATTCTGCTTTCCCTCAGAGAAAAATTTCTAGAATGCTTTGATTCTAAATAGGCCCAGAAAAATCAGCCATGTAGAATCGTTTCTTGATTGGATTGCTTCAAGGATGGCTAACTGGTCTGCTTGAATTGTTAAGGCACACACCCAGGCAAGACTTCTTTGAGTTCATTGAATCTTAAATAAGTGTTAATCTAAGCTTTGGATGCATTAACTGAATCACTCCAAAATCCAGAGACCTGAACATTATTGAAGGAAATATTAAGCATAGTTTATTCTTTTTTTATATGTCAGATGAGTATCTTTTTAGCCTGAGTTTCTGTATAATTTCCCCAAAGTGATGTCACTGGAGATTGTCAGTTTTGGGTTTAAAGAGTGATCTTAACCCCAACTCAAACCACTTTTTATTGATAAAGTTGGTGTATTGTGAGCCAAGCATATTGACCCACAACTATAATCTCACAATTTGGGAGGCTGAGGCAGGAAGATGGAGATTTCCAGGCCAGCCTTAACTATATCCTAAGACCCTGTCTCAGAAAAAGTAAAAATAAAAATAAATTAGGCCATCATATAGTTTGTGGACCCAGAATTTGTCTTTACCAAACAATTCCACTTGCTATATATGCCATGCTATGTCCATGTTTAATTGTAGACACTTGGGGTCTGCAGAGCACTTTTAGAGGTCTCCTTGCCTTCACATTCTCATTACAACAAAGTGACATGGGTGTCAATGCACCCTTGATCAAGACCATTTCTTTTTTTTTTTTTTTTTTTTTTTGTGGCACCGGGGATTGAACTCACAACCTTGCGCTTGCTGGGCAGGTGCTTAGACCCCTGAGCTAGTTGCTGAGTTAAGCCACGGCAGATAACCAGGATACTAAAGTTACTCCTTATCTTTTAAATATCACAGATGTGGGGCTTCTGTCATTTAGGGTAGTCTTGAAGAAGCTGAAGTGACAATTCCAAGGTCTTGATGACTTAAGCTGACAAAGCTTTAATTTTGACTCCTGTTTCATGTTCCTTGTGGGCTAGCTAGGAGCTCTGACGGTGGTAGGATCCAGGCTGCCAGAGGATCCATCTTAAACATGTTGCCTGTGTTAGTTACTTTTCTCTCAGTGCTGAGACAAAATACCCAATGCTCAAAATTAAAGAGGGAATGGTTTATTTAGCTCACAGTTCATGGAGGTTTCAGTTCATATTCGGCTGACTCCAAGGCAGAGTGGCACATGGCAGAGGGCAACAGTTCATGGTAGCAGAAGACAGCAAAAGCAACAAGAGAAAAAAGGGAGGAACACAGAGAGAAGACTCTTTCTGTCCCTTATATTGTATGTAGGCTACCCACCCTAGGGTGGGTGTTGCACATACCCATAATCCCAGCATTTGACTGCATCAGTCACAAATTCTGGAAGCCTGCCCCCATGACTGCATGAGGCTTTGTGGGGACATCCAGACACAAACCATAACTTTGCCCAGTGATGATAACACGGGTGAGGAGAAGAGACCAGGCAGTGATTCCTGAAGCTGCCTCTAAAAGTAACATGTAATAACTCCACAGAGCAAGTTATGTGACCACACCTGCCAAGGAGCAAAGGTTGCACTTCTGCTGCACGCCCAGAAGGAGAACCAGAACCTTTGTGGTCAGTTGTGGAATGGTGATGGTACCTCATAGAGCTACACTGTGGAGCAGAACTGAGGCAATGGAAGAGCACAACTCTGCCAGTCCCAAACAGGCAGTCCTGTAGTCTCTGCTTTCATCTGCTACCTGCATCCCTGCTTAGACTATTTCTACCTAAGCCACTGGTGTCCCTGGCTGCATGATTCCCCTTTTCCCCACCTGCCTTCTGTGGTCTACTCTGTAGCTTGTAACCAGAGTGAAGTTTGTACAATGTAAATCTGATTGTGTCACTATAGTGATCGCTATAGCACTTCCCATCTTATCCTGTGCCCTACTCCTCCTTCACATAGTTGAACTGCCTTACCAAGATCTGTACTGTTCTCACTTCAGGGCCTTTTCACCTGCTATTTCTCTGCCTAGAATGGCCTTTGAGAGATGTCTGCATGGGCAGCTCCTCAGATTCATCAGGTCTTGACTCAAGATTTCTGTCCTCAGAGAGGCCTTTCCTCAGAGAGAGCTGAGTCACTCTCTTATCCTTATCTCTGCTTACTTTTCTTCCCACACCACATTATTTATTGAAATGATTTCTTTGTGCATTCAGGTGTGCTCTGTCTACACCAGCTGGGGACCTGAGAAGCAGAATATGGGTCTATCTTATTCACTGCTCTGTCCCAGGCCCTAGAAGAAGACCTGACACATGAAGGTACTTATGGCCTAGATTAATACATTCCTACCAGCTTGTACCACCAGATGGGATGGTCCCATGTCACCTGATGGGACAGTCATGCATGTACCGCCAGTGGTTTAGAGCCAGCAGTAAGACATACAAATTACAGCCCTGTCATGAACTTGTTAATGAATAAGTAAACAGAAATAAACGGAAATTTTCCTTTTTATTTTCGTCACTTCTCTGAGCCCCTCAGCCCTAATTCCAAAATTTTGAATTCTAGAAGTGAGTAGAAACCCTTCAGGTAACTAAGGAGGTGATTCTTGCTCCACTTTTGGCAGAATGTTTGTTGTAGGATGGGCAGGAGGCCAGCAGGAAAGATGGCTCACTCACTGTCTCAGAGTTGCCCAGTATGCTCCCTGCCCATCTGACCTTTGTCAGCATGAGGGCCCAGCTAAAGGACTTATCTTAGATGAGGATGCTCAAAGTTTCCATGATTACTCAGGGACCAGAGGAAAATTGAGAGATTGTCATTCCTTCCTAGGATAATAGATTCAGTCTCTGAGAGTTCATTTGCCACTAAGACAAGGCAAATTGCTTTCCCCAGAGCCATAGATAACTCACCTTGTTGGAGAAATTATGCATTAAAAACACATGCAGCTGTGTGCGATAGAGGAAAGACTGGTATGCATTGAGCTGGAGAAGTTCTGTGGCTCCTTGGGGGTATATTTGAAGTGCATCCTGGGCTCCAGGGCCACTGAGGGAAGAGTGAGGTGGGAGCCAAGGACACTCTGAAGAAGATGAGACTGATCCACATTTGCATGTAGCCAGTGTTTCTGGAGCACAGGGTGTGCATAGGTGTAGCACAGACAGAGATGAATACAGGTGCTTCTCTGTCCTCAACAGTAGGGAGAATAAGTGACAGCTAGAGGAAGAACCTTCTACAACCTAGGGAGCTGGAGGAGGGAACAGCAGAGCTGGCTACCTATAGAAGTAAATGTTAGGCCAACAGAGCTCCTGACAAGAGGGAGCTAGTAGAAAAGCAGTTCATGAGTATACGTGTCTTCCAACTATCCTACCTTAGATTCCCATGGCTTCCAAAGCAAACAACCGCAGACCAGCAGTTATAATGACACAGATTTATTATCTTTCAACTGAAGAGATCAGAGTCCCACACAGGACTCATCAGGTTAATTAAAATCATATGTGGGTGAGACTTTGTTTCTTTTGGAGGCAGTGGAGAGGATCCCTGTCTTTCTCTTATCTGGAGGTTGCCAGTATTCTTTGGCTTGTGGCCCTACCTTCACCTTCACTGGTAGACTTTCCCTGCCATTCTTCTGTAGTCACGCTTTCCTCAGCCGCAGCAAGGAACATGCACTGCTTCTCAGGAGTGTGATTTGATTGGGCCCATTCAGGTAATTCAGAGCCATCACCTGGAATTAGGGAATCAATGTGCAGAAAGCCCCATGCCAGGCAAGGTTACATCTGCATAGGTTTCAGAGATTAGGGCAAGGACATCTTTTGGGGAGAGGCATCTGCCTACTGATTACCTTTCCTTCCCTGTCTGAGGTAGAGCTATTACTATTACCCTGCTTTACAGGTGGGAAAACAGAGGCACAGAGAAGTGAGGTAACTTATCCAAGGCCATCTTGCTGGACAGTGTCAAGGCTGATGGCTGGCCCAGGCAGACAGTGTAGAGTCCCAGCCTTCAGCCTCCAGGAGTACAGCCTCTCAGCTGATGGCTGCAGGGTGCCCTGAAGAGAGGATGAGCATGAGAGAGTCAGCCCCCACGCAGCTGGTTGACAGTTACATTGACCGCATAAGCCCACTTCACCTAGGTGCTGTGGAGAACAGGCGGTTGGTCGGTTACTTTGCTCCTGCTGAGTCACCCCCACCTTGGTCCCACTCCTACGTGGGGCCATGTTTGAGTTGTCATGATTTCTCCCCAGACTCATGGAAACTCTCCTGGTCATTTTAAGTATGTGGGGAGACTCAATCACTCACTCATTTATGAATGTATTCAATGGGACTTTGCCAGCTGTATAAAGGCTATAAGAGATACTGAGAGTTAGAGAAAGAGGGAGGAGGTACAGATTCATGTGACTTTACTAGCCATGAGGCCTGCGGTAAATTATTTGACACCCCTGTGCCTGTTTCCTTTTCTATATAACAGGGATGTCATGACATTTCTGTTGTTTCTGTGGAGATCAAAGGCAGTGAGTGATGTTTGTGAAGGGCTCGGAACAGTGTCTGGCACATGGTAGGTGCCATGTTCCTTTTTGTTAGAAGAGGTTCAGGGGCTGCTGGTGAGGTGCAGCCAGCAGACACATAACGAGCCCATGTGGTAGATGAGCCTCACATGAGTAGTTCCTCCAAAACCTCTCACTGTGTTTCTGTGTAGAGTGGAACCAGCCATCCAGTACCAGGCTTGTGATGAACACTGGATTTATATTCACTTACTCATCATGTAGTTTTTGTCAAGCCCCCTGTAAAATGTTTTGCTAAATGAAGAAACTGGAATTTAGGGGCAGTAAGCATCCTGCCCGAAGCCCAGGAGCTCATAAGTGCCAGAGCCCAGAATTGAGCCAAACTCTGCCAAAGCCACTACACCCATATGCCTCTTAGTGGAGAAGCTCTTAAATCCATACCCAAATCTGGGAGCTGGTGACACACAAAGTCAGTTACCCCAGGTTTCTGTGCAGAGCTGCAGAAACTCCCTCATGTGAAGGCAGTCCCAAAGACATGGTCACAGCCCCTGCTTGGTGTGGAGGGGCCAGAGTTGACACTATCCTCAAAGTGGCACGTTTTCCAGAGAAAAACTAGGGAGAAAAAAGAAGGTATAACCAAATGAAGCTATAAACTCAAGCTTGTGTTTCACTTGACACCCTGCCAACCCCTGTGTAAATAGTCCTGGTACTTAATATATTAAGTGAGAAGAAAAGAGAAGTTGGGCTCATTATAGAGCACATATTTGTGTTTCTCTTTAATACAGTAAAAGCCTCTTAAAATATTTTTCAGAAGAGCAGTTGCTGAAGTCATCTTGCCAGAAAAATTATCTCAGGAGAGAGACATGGATGAGCTCAGTCTTGGAATATGTATATGTATACATATTTAATGTTAGGGCTTCTTGGGAGTATCAAATTAAAATCCAATAAAAATTCACAGTCATTTATAAAGAAATGATTTAGAGCCAGCAACTAGTAGTGTGTTTGCAGATAGGGAAGTTGGGCCCAAGGAAATCTTCCTGGTTGTCTTGAGTAAAAGACTTTGCAGATCCCACTATCCCTGGTGGCCTTAACACTTTCTCCAGGAAGTTGTTCCTGAACTCAAAGTATGAGCTCCTTCTCCTCTGAGCTTTTTTATACTCCATCCTAGCTGCCTGGCTTGTAGTTCTCTCTCCCCGGCACACAATGAAATTGGAGGATGGAGCCTGGCCTTGCTGAGTCTTTATCTTTTTAGAACTTGCCGCAGTTCCTGGGGCATAGAGGTACTGAGCACCTTGTTTGGTGAACTAGTGCATTCAAACTGCGCAGGACATAGTGTGTGGCGCCATTGCTGACTAGCAACTTGTGTTACAGGGTGATGTGGATAATTATTCACGGGCACAGAAGCGTGGTTCTCTGGTGGCACTATCTGTACTGCCCCTTGGATATTGACATGACTGAACTTTGCAGGAGATTCATCAGTCTGTGTATATTTGCTCTGCCTTGTGAGGGGTTGTTTGATACATTTGGGGCTAGCCTTCCCAATTAGGTAACCAGGATTGGCCATTTCTTCCCACTTCACTCATTTTGGGCTGAGTTTGAGAGCCTTATTTCTGTGTCCAACCCATTGGTTTTGTAATTGACACAAATTATAAGACAATTGACTCTCTGCTGTGCGTTAAATGTTGTCCACAATATTTCTGGGGCTTTCGATTGCGTGTATATCATTATTTAATCTCGCCCTCCAGCACTACAGACCTTCTGAATATACTTAACCTGCGATGTATCTGCTGCTTTTCCTCACATTTTTGGACAACTGATTAAAATCTCAATGTAGAAGGGTACTTCTCAGCTCTTACTCTCTTCTTGAGTAATTGAGAATAATTAGTACCTTTCCCTCCAGTGCTCCGATTAATATTTGAGAGCTGAGAATTGCAATCTTTGTTCATTTTTAGCATGCTGGAAAAAAATATTTTTGGTCTCTTAGATTGCTCTCATTTTAGCTATTTCCTTGATGCCACCTTTCTGGGGCTCAGAGTCAGAATCCTCCTGCAGTTGCTCTCATGGGCCATGTGCATCTTTAGAAACCACACAATCCAGAAGCTATGAGTTTGGGCTACAGAGTCTCAATGATCTTGGTTCAGCTCCTGCCCCTGGCACGCACACACTGACTGGCTAATGGGCAAGTCGCCTCTGTGACCCTCAGCTGTCACATGGGAGTGCAGGTGCTAATGGCACAGGTCCTTGTGAAGATCAATGAGACCCTGGCTGTTTGACACAGCATCTGGAATATCTTGAGCCCTCAAATGCTGGCTTTGAAAATAGGTCACAGGGAAGCCTCATCAACTCATTTTCCATTGTTTTGTAATTTATGACAACTCTGATGTACATGTTTGATATTTTTCCCCTTTGTCCCTCTCATCCTCTGCCTCTTTATTTTTCACCTTGTTTTTATGGTGGTGGGGTTCTTGTTGTTATTTTTGTGTTTTAAACTGAGGTATAACATGCCTCTAATCTTAAGATGTAGTTGGTGAATTTTCACACAGTAAGTACGCCTGTACAAACAGAACTAGATGCAGACCTGAGCCACTGATCTGCAGCAGCTCCTTCTTGTTACTGTCTCCTACAGGGGCCACTGTCCTGATTTCTAATGTTGCAAAGTACTTTGCTTGTTTGAAGACCTCACAGAAAGAGAATCATAGAGCATGTAATCCTTTATATCTGGCAGTATCACATCTGTTTTGATCTGTCCATTTTTTGCAGGTGACAGTCGTTGGCTCCATTTTGTTGATGTGTTGTATTGCATTCTATGAATGAGGGCTAACTACAATTTCAGTACCTTTTACTGTTGGTGGGTGTTTGTATGGCATGTGTTTTGGCTTAACTACAAACTGGGCTGTATTTAAACTCTTGTATATGTCTTCTACTGGATATAAGCCCTGATTTCTATGGGTCTGTACTTAGCAATGGAATTGCTGGCCTGTGATCCACTGTAGTAGACACTTCCAAAGAATTCCCCAGAGTGGTCACATACTGGAAGTGTGTCTTTAAGGAAAGGAAAAGGAATTCATTAAATAAGAATACAAGCACCCATATTCCCACCACCTAGAATTAGCAGCTGTTCATATTTTGTTATATTTGCTTCTAAATTCTTAAAAGATTATTATAAATTTTTTCTAGTGTGCTCCAGAGTCCACAGAAAAACATAACAAATAAGAACATATCACTGTCTGGATTTAATACATGTTAATATTTAGAAAATAAGCATTGTAAAATACAGCTGAATTCTCATTGTACATTCTCTCTTTCCTGGGAGGAACCACTGTGGACTCGCTCTTCATCGTTCTTGCTTATGATTTTATACATGTATTAAATATAACCACGAGTTTTCTTTTTTCTTTTTCTTTTTTCTTTTTTGCGGCACCAGAGATTGAACTTGTGACCTCGCGCTTGCCAGGCAGGCGCTTACACTGCTAAGGTAAATCCCCAGCCTACAAGTTTTCTTTTTACTACTCCTCAATACTATTATTATTTATATATCCTGTTGTTCACCAATATTACATTTTTTGAGATTTATTGATTTGTATACATGGCTTTAACTGAGACACAGACCCTAACTACTTACTCTAATTACTTTAACTGAGACATAGAGCCATATTCTGTTGTATGACTGTCCAGTGTTGGGTTTACTTATTCCCTCTTTGGTGGACAAGTTGCATACAGATTTTCCTATTTAGACGATATTGTAGTGCCCACCCTTGGGCACATACATCTTACACATTTGAGAGTTGGCGTCTCTAGGTTGAGTCTGACTGAGGTTGCTGGCTTATGGGGCATGCTTGTCTTCAACTTGCCTAGCTTTTACCAAATTGATCTCCAAGGTGGGGGCACCAGTTGTCCACTTGCAAACAGGTGGACAAGACTTCTCATTGTCACATCCTCAGTGACACTTGACACCATTAGACCTAAGATCTATGTGTTTCTTGCCAGTACAGCAGGTACAGAATAGTATCCAGCTATGTTTTTAATTTCCCAGTTACTGATAAGGTTGATGATCTATTCATGATTTTTAGCTATTCAGATTTCCTTTTTTCTTTCTTATCTTTATCTTTTGGTCACTTTTCTACTGGAGTATTTTTCTTACTGGCTTCTAGGGTCTCTTCAGTTTTCTGGATATCACCTTTTGTCTTTATTTCCTTTGCAAGGACATAACTCTTTCTTATCTTCTGGTTGAAGCTGCAGCTGAGGATCTTCCTACAGTGGAACTCCTTACCTCCTCTTATGGTTAATACGTTGTGTCAACTTGAGAAGTTTAGAAGTTTAACTAAGAAACTCAGCAGCTCTACATCCTGGGGTGTAAAGAACAAGCAGTTACCATTCTAGGATGTTGTTCACTGTGTCAATTTGAGAAGGTCAGAACTTTAAGTGATTCAGCATGGGGCCAGGGTCCCTAGTTTGTAACATCCTCAGTTTGTAATAACTTTATCCTGTGCAAAGGAGGGCAAGGACATTTTATGAGTGTTACACCCACCCTGAAGATGGGGGGCGTGTGGGCAGTGTACAATATAAGGGAGGAGAAGAGGCTTGGACTTTCACCCTCTTTTGCTCTGGCTGCTGCCTTGAAGTGTTGCCCCAGTGCCATGCCACCCTGCCTTGGAGCCAGCTGATTATGGACTGAAATCTCCAGAAACTGTAAGCTAAATAAATCTTTACTTCCCTAATTTTGGGTGTCAGGTGTTTGTCTCAGCAAGGAAGAAAAGTAACCAAGACACCTCCCTTTCTCATTGTGCCTCCCGCGTCTGCCCCCCTTCCTTGTAAGCTCTGGTAATGCTGTAGTACACACTCTTGTTTACATCTCTGCTTCCCTCACTGGGCTGATTTTCTGGGAGAGTTGCAACTTCTCATGAAACTTTACATGTACACAAACCACATGATGTCTTATATCAGCTAAAGCTGAATTTGTGGTTTATGTGAACACTGGACCCCAAATTAGATTCTTTAATGTGGCATTAAAGAGTAAACCCAGAGTAAATATGCTTCCCAGCTCCTGTCTTCAAAATAGGATCCTGAAAACTGAGTGTCCTGGAAGTGCAGGGCACAATTTCAAGTGCTTCTTTGGGGAGACAGTCTCTGTCGGTTCATGAGTACATTTCGGTTAGCCAGCGCCTTGGAACATTCTCGTCATTTTAAGTTCTCAGTTCTTTTACTTTCTGAGAAAAAATAAAGTTCTTTTTTGTAATGAGTTTTGAAGCTTTTTCAAATTAAGTGCCTGATCCCCATAAGCTCATGAAAAATGGAGTTGTTTTGTGTCACAAAGGAGCATTTGATACTGGCTTTTAGTTCTGCCTATGAATTAGTCAGCTTTATTCCTATTAGCAGGAAATAAATAAGCCCTTCTTCACATCAGTGATACCATCTTAGTAAGAACAGTGGCTAGTTATTGAATACTAACTACCTGCCAGATACGGTGCCATGGACTTTGCATGCTGTCATTGAATCTAAGCATCCTGGTGGCCAAGGGATTATCACCATATCTCATGTGACAGTGCATGTCTTCCTCTTAAATCTTGAACCTACAACCCTTTTCTTGACTCAGGACCTTTGCCATTTTTTTTAGAACACTTTGTTCCTCACCCTTCCTATGGCTGAGTCTTTCTCATCTACCAAGTCTCAGGGTTTGAGTTCCACCTTCTCAGAGATCACTTCCCCAACTGGCCTAGAATAAGTAATCTTCCTTTGTGCTTTCCTTTAGTCCCTTGTTTGCTCCCTTCATAGCAATAGCAGGGTTTGTACAGTTACTCAGTTGTTTAAACATGGTATATGTGTGCACTGGGAGAGAGAGCCACTGAAATCTTTTAAGCAGGATGATAACCAGATCCACTTTGTAGGGGCTGGGGATTTAGCTCAGTGGCATAAGCGCCTGTCTGGCAAGCGTAAGGTTGTGAGTTTGATCTTTGGTATCAAAACAGATCCACTTTGTATTTTAGAGTTGTCATTGTCAATTGAAGGGTCCTGGGTGGGGCTAGTACTTCAGGGAGACCCATGAAAGGGCATGGCACAATGTTTGCAGCTGACAGGGTGGGGTTGAGTTATTGCAGAGTCCTTGAGGACTGAGGGGAATTAGGAAAAGTGCAGATGTGGAGTCAGAGCTGGCAGGGATGGGTCTTGCAGGAAAGTCAGACTCATGCGTAGTTGGCTGCACTCTACAGGAAAAGGTCCTATAATGATGCTGTGAACAAAATCCCCCTGCAGAAGGCCTCAGCTGGTGACCCACGTTCTCCTGAGACATGGTCTGTGTCCCTTGGTGCTGGTGATGATGACAGAGCACATAGTTCTCCAGCCAGTGGGCCTGCTCTTCCTCTTCAATGAAGAGGCAGCTATTGTTCTGCCCCCAGAGTGTCTGCTTCCTCCTCCCCCGTTCCCTTTACCCTGCTTCTCTTACTTGTCAGCCCCTGATGACTTGAATTTTGTCACCCTGGGGAGTTCAGGGCAGGATTTCTTGAAGGGGTGGTTTTTTCATTTGAGCTTTGAAACATGAAGTAGCCAGAGAATGAATGGGAGCTCCAGGCAAGGGGAAAGCATGAACTTGAAAACCTGATAGGTTCAGGCAGGCGGGGGTGGGGGTGGGGGGGTTCGCCTTCACTTGTGCAAGGAGGTGCTGGTGTCCCAAATTAAATCCAGATGAGCAGATACCACAGTAGTAGTGAGACTCAGAGTCTGCTTTCTCAACAGCTTGGATTTGCCCCTCCCTGTTAATTCCAGGATCTGGCATCAAAGATACTTAAAAGCAAGTATCTAGGTATGGAGGCCCTGTGGCAGCTAAGAGTTCAGGGTAGAAAGACCCTTCAAGTAAGATAAGCATAAAGAGAAATCATTCTTTCATTTCTCAGATATTTAATGGGTATCTAGGACGTATCAG
Organism: Cuniculus paca; assembly: GCA_004365215.1. Taxonomy (NCBI): domain Eukaryota; kingdom Metazoa; phylum Chordata; class Mammalia; order Rodentia; family Cuniculidae; genus Cuniculus; species Cuniculus paca. Next base: position 4,178 of record RJWT010002273.1, on the reverse strand, counting down.
TCTTGGAGTGACTGAGATGAATAGGACATATTTCTTCCTCAGGGAGTTCACAAAACACAGAGCCCCAGTAAGTGCCTTGGGAAAGGTGATACCTGGATATGTGAGAGCATAGGGTAAAGTGTTTCATCTTATATACTTTCAGTCTCTGTGCCTACAGAGCCCTGTGCCTATCCCAGAATGGTTACAGTGATTGTGATCAACTAAGTCATTTGCACAATGCTGGGTGGGGAGGTCCTAGAGTGAGAAAAAGTTGATTCCAGGGAGATGACATTGTACTGTCACCAGAAGGAAGGGGCGTGGATAGTAAAAACGAGGAAAGAGGGAAGACTGAGGAAGCCACAGACAGCGGTGCTGCCTGAATTGGGTCTTGAGGATGCAGCTGTTGAGTGAGGTGGGAAAATTCCAGGGAGAGGAAAGAGCTCTTCTGAAAGCAGTGGTCCTAGAACAGCTCTGCCTCCTCAGGCCTCTGATACCTACTGAGCAAACAGCGTGAGTCAAAGCTGTGGATGCACAAGGCAGATGAGGCAGAAGAGCCATGCAGAGCCAGTCACCTTGCATGAAGAGCTAAGGAGTTTGGATTTTAGTCATCAAAGAAAGGGGTGGGGGGAAGTAACATGGTGTTTTAAATGAGTTTGCTTTTTTTTCTTCTTCTTCTTTTTTTTTTTTTTTTAAAGAGAATGCTTACCAGGAGAGCTTGCCAGGGAAATGCACAGAGGGCTACAGACATAATGAGTGATGTCATTCAACAGTTCTTTCTTGATCATCTACTATGTACAAGCCACAGAGAATACAGCAGAGAACTTAACAGTTATGTCTGTATTCACAAAGACTTACAATTCATAGGGGACAGATAATTACATATTAAAAACATGTAGATAATTCCTGATAATTTCTGAATGACATAAAATAGCTAAAGGGAATTTAATCTAGAGCTGTGCTGGAAAGTGACCCAGATATTAGAAAGTGTTAAGTTAAAACAACACAACATAGAATTTGTTAGCCTTACAAAGAAAGATTCTTTATGTCCACTGTTGTCAACTAGAGTGAAATTATTTAGCTCCCTCTAAAAGACAAGGGTAAAAATTGAGAGATGGCAGGGTTTCAGAGGCTAGCAGTGAACTATCATTTGAACTTGAGCTTGTGCTACTGGGTATCAGCAGTGGCCCTGTGTGCTGGTAATGGATCCATATCTCATTTTGGACAGGTGCATAAATCTTTTGGGAGAACAGGAAAGATGAACCAGCCAAGCAAACCTGGCATCCTGCTTAATCCTCATTTTCATCTTTTATCTTCTCCCCTTGCCTCTGTTCATTCCTCTATCCTAGAGCAGGAAATCCCTGCAGAAAGTACAAGCTAGGATTTTTCACAGGTGTGCCTCAAACTGCACCAAAAAATAAACAATAATTTTTGCTATCTGGGGCATTTGTCTCAGTAACACTATTAATTTTGAGGCTAGTCTGTAGAGTTGTAAATTATGCCCTTCTCCCATTGCTTTGTGAACTGTCAGAGCTGCTACCAAAATGCTTTGATTCTGAAAATAATTGAACATACTTGTTTTGCCTTTTCCAGTGGGTTAGGCTTCAGTGTTACGCTCTGGGTGACTGATGGGTGTGCTGATAATGCCAGCACTCAAGCATAGCAAGAGATGGCTGCAACTCTTCCACATTCTCAAATGAAATACCGTAGTAAATGAGTATCTTCCTAGGATTCTCCCTAAATATTGTTATTTAGACCGCATTACATGCCATTGATCAGCACCAAGGACAGAGCACCACCTCCTCAGAGACCATCTCTGAGTTTTCCACTCTGGATGTGTACCTGAGTCACTGGGGTTTAAACAGATCCAGTGATCAAACCATACCTCAGGTACAGGGAAGCAAGCCTACTCTACCTTTGAAAGGCCCTTGGGTAACACAGGTAGCTGGTCTGCAGGCCAGTGATAAGACCATGCAGAAGAGGAAATACCTTTCTTGAAATTGAACAGTGAAGTGGGTATTCAAGGAGCCAACGCTAGCACTTCTGGTATGAGTCCATTTCTCTGGAGCCTCAGTAGGCTCATCTGACCTCATTCCCATGACGTTATGAAGAGGAACAAAGAACATGGTGGCACATGGTCAGTGTCAGATTTCTAGCTAAGTCGTGGCTTGAGATGAGTGAAACTTGAGTAGGAGCTGCAAGCCTGATTTTAAAACTGCCTCACATCTATTTTTTCTGAAGATATTGCCACTTATGGTGGAGCCCACGGACTAGCAGCTTCAGCCTCACCAGAGAGCTTGTTCAACCTGCAGGATCCCAAGCCCATCCGGACCTCTGAATCATAGCCTAAAGCTGATGGGCTTCCTGAGAGGTGTGCACAGGAGACTTTGAGAAGCACTGATCCATGCCATTGTTTTGGCCACTTTCTCACTAACTGTTCCAACAGGGCTCTTTCCTATCTTCTCCCTGACCAAATCACCTTGTCTTGCAAGGAGGAAAATTATTGCTCAGTTTACAGATTGTTTGGCTCAGGGCCACACCTGTTGAGCACAGAGTCACTGTGTGTTCAGTTAGCACATTTGTGTTCCATTTCCTCGTCAGGCAGAAATAGAAGTTGCCCGTGGGCATACAGGGCCATGTCTCCCCCTTTGTCCTCTCCTTCCATGTGCTGTTCATTCTTATTCACTTAACCATTGTATTTAACACAGTGGTGAAAAGACAGATATGGTTCCTGCCCTTATGGAACATTCAAGGACGTTAAACAAGTAAATGTATTTCAGCAAGCTGCTAGATTACTGTGCAGGAATAAAGCGTAGAGCTGTAGTAGAAAGGATCTGAGGTAGTCATAGGGCCCAGGCAAGGACTTTTAAACTAGGATATGGAGGGTATCTTGTAGTTAGCTAGAAAGCTGAAAGGGAACAGTTTCTGGCCAGGGCCAGCAAAGGGCAGGTGCAAGCTTGCGTCAGCTCCACACTGGCTGTTGGGTCCGGATGTTGCTCTGCATCATCAATAGGATTTTTCCTCTCATTGCAATGGAAAGATTCTACTTCTTGGTGAAAAGGTAGGGTCTGCCGTGTGACCAGATGCAGGACAGCCCCTGAGATTGGCAGATGACTTGTTCCATATGGACAGTTGAGCTTTGGGAATCAAGGTGCCAGCTTAAATGGAGCAGTCTGACTCTGCTTCCCTGGGCATTTACCTCCCTTGGGACTCCGGAGGTAGAAGTGGTAGTAGAGAGCATGGGCTCTGGGGTTAGTCTATGTGGCTGAAACCTGACACTAGTATAGCCCTGCACGTGACCTCGCAGTGCTTTGGTGTCCTCACATGTAACGACAATAGCATTTACCTCTGACATCATTTTAGGAACTAAGTGAGGTCACACAGGTCCTGCAGAAATGCTTGGAAACTGCAGGTGATGGTGGCAGCTAAGCCAAGGTAGTGCATGGGAATTTTTAGGCCTCCTGGCCAGAGTATCCTTTTAATGCCACGCACTCCTCCCCACTCTCATCCACTCCCTATAGTGGGCAGGGGTACTATTCTTGGCCCCATTTTACAGATGGGGAAACTGAGGCTCAGGGAATCCTGTTCAGGGGCTTAGCCTGCTTGTCTAGTCTAGGATTTCATATCCTGAGGTCTAAGGATAAAATCCAAGTGACCAGTGAAAATGAACTATACATGTGTCTTCACAATCCTCTGCCGATCCATGAATTTAAAATGTGAAACCTAGGTGACCCTAATAGCAGCATAGAATCAATGACATGTACTTTTCATACCACATTACAGTTGCTGCATGTCTCGAAATATGGCTAAATTTCATCACTACTTTGAAATTTCTGTAGTGAGTAGACCTGCTGCTAGATCTTGTTATTTAATGCATCAGAAAAGAAGCTCTCATATTACTACATCACAATTTTGGTAATTGCATTTAAATACAAGTGCTTTTCTCTCTAATCCTATGTCCCTTGATTCATGAGTTTAAAACCTCATTCTTAAAAAGGGGCTGATGGAATTCACTAGGGACTCACACAGGACTTAGCCAGTGTCCCTTCTCAAGAGCTCAGGGTCATCTGGCTCCCAACTGCCCTTGCTCCCTTCCCTGCTGGGTCTCCCACCCACCACTACTGTTTTGAGTTGCCATTCTCTTTCCAGTCTCTTCTCCCCATTTCTTCCTTGCCGAGTTCCTTTTTGTGAAGCAGGTGCTA
>RJWT010002272.1:0-41818 GCA_004365215.1 Cuniculus paca | reverse complement strand
GACATATGGATTACAGAGAATTATTTAATAAAGAGAGCAGTGGTTTAGCCATTATTACTGTGCCCAGTATTATCTCTAGCTAGTTACAGGAGTGCAAGGTCATCTGAAATAGCATCCTCCTTTGTAAAACTACCTAATCAAACAGAAGTTTATTCTATTACTATCAAACCCACGATTCTACAGGACCATACGTCTTTCTTTCTGCTTCTCTTGAACAACGAGAAATTATCTGCCTTTGTTCTCAGTATTTATTCCTAGAAGGAAGATATTTTTGAGTCAACAGAGCCTGTTTTATTAAATTTGCAGGATAAAAGTACCCTGATGACATACAACTGACAGTAACAGTCAACATACAATTGCACAATATAATTCCATTCTGTCAATTTTAGAAATAAAACAAAAATCAGTTACTTGTCACCCTGGAGGAAGAAAGTGTAAGACTCGTGGAACTTAAAACTGGGTCTATCACTTATATAACTCATAATCAGAAAAGCAGACTTAGTTGTCAGCTTTTCACATATGGGACATGCATTTATGATTGGCTTATGTAAGAATAATTCTAAATCTATGCTTTTTCCTGTCCTGGGACTACTTTAATACTAGTTTTCTTCATGGAAATGTGACATTTCCTACTCCTAAAATGGCTATTCTCAAAACATCTGTTATCTTAGTTACTTTCTGGTCACCAGGACACAGTGGCTGATACAATTTAAAGGAGGAAAGGTTTATTTTGGCTCACACTTTGTAGAAGTTTCAGTCCCTGGTCAGCTGGTTCCAAGCAGGGTGGCACGGCAGGGGCATGTGGCAGGGGCAGCTTGCTTACCACAGGGCAGTCAGGAAGCAGAGAGAGAGAGAGAGAGAGAGAGACCAAGGGAGCAGGGAGGAAGATACACTCTTTCAGGTCACACCCCCGGGGACCCATCTCCCAACATCATGTTAACTATCAATGCTTCAGTGGACTAATCACACCCCCATTATCAGATCACCTGCCAAAGCCCCATCTATGAGTGCATGAGGCTTTGAGGGGGGCATTTAAATATAAACCATGACATCTGTCATCACCTCTGTTCAGGCTTTCTGGACCCCAGAAAACCCCCACAGGCTTTCAGCAGTCACTCTCACCATTTTGCCCAAAGATAAAATAGTCCTAGGTCAAATAATTCCTGCAAGTTCTGCTTTCCACAAATGTGTATTCTGAATTCTTTTGGCCTAATTACACAAAAATCTCTGCTTTCTTCAGTAGCTGCCACTTTTCTCATGCATCCCTCCTTGTGTCCCCAGTGGGTTCACAGCATCATTTTACCTCATTTTCATGATAACAATAACTTTTCCCTGTAAACAGGTTCTTCTCTTCAATTTATCACATACATTTAGTCTCCACGTCTTTGAAAAGGGGAAGGAAAAGAGATTAGAGAAATGGAGAGGAAAGGAGAAAAAAAGAGAGGGAAGGGGAGGGTATGTAACAAGGCAGGAGACTGCCGCATCATGGGGCTGAGTAGCTACTCTCAACTTATTTTTTTTTTTTGACAGCCTTGCTTCTTGTTAGGCCCATCCAATACCACTATCTTCATTTTTCTCACCTCCTGTTTGCACCTCATTCGACTCTCTTACAACTTCAGCACTCTGCTGAAATTATTCTAACCAGTATCACTAGAATCATCTCCTACTTGCCAATATTAAAGATCATTTCAGTCTTTCTCATACTTCCTTTCACTGAGTCACTTCATCCTCTTCACAGTCAGTATCTATTCTGAGAAATGAATGATTTTCCAGCTCGGAAAAGCAAAAATCAATCTTAAAGCTAAGTTAGACTTTGCATTTCTCAGTGAAATGAATTGAATACTTCTCAGATAATGTTTAATGGAATATAAATAAACCAATTATGTATACATGAGGTGTAATTTTGTAGCACTAAAACAGGAATCCTAACACTCCTAATAATATGCATGTGTGTGTGTGTCTAGAATTATACCATCAGTGATTGATGTTTCATTGTTTTATAACTGTTGTTATATAATTATTTTATAATTATTTTATTTTTGTTTTATAATTATTAATTATAATTAATTATAACATTAATTTTTCTGGGTGTCACAATTCCCATGCATACCAGTTTGTTTAGGATATGTCCCATTAACATTTGCTTTTAGTCAAGGAAATGCAATAAATATTACAAGGCTACTTATAGTTATATCTTATTTTAGCATAATATTAATGAATGGGTGAGAATGCTCTGTATGAAAGTAGATATATTTTGGTCAAATTTACTAACCAGTTGGAATTGTGTGATTATACATCTCAAGTCTGATTTGCCTCCTCATTTTCAAATGAGCAACCTAAGAATGCTTTCTAATAAGTAAATGTTTTATTCTTTTTAATGAGGAAATTTGGTAAGAAGGTGTAATACCATTAAGTTAAATATTAATAAATACAACTGTCCTAAAATGTTACATATGAATTTCTAAGACCCAGTGGGAAAATATTCTTTTCTTTGAGCTCATCTTTTGTACTATTGTGGAAGCCATTGCTTTTTTAGTTGTCCAAAATCATTTTATTTCTGTGTCTGCTCCACTTGGCCTTAAAGGGCTGTCAATCACATGACCTCCTTACCTCCTCTTCCTTGCCCTCCCCTCCCCTCCCCCTCTTTTCCACTGTAATTCTCTTTGCCCAGAGCTAGAGGCGGGTAAGCACAGCACTCACTCTGACTGGTCAGGTTGATCCTCTGAACACAGTTGCATCGTATTCTCCTGTTCTGAGAAAGGTGATTGTGTTTACCACTACACTGAGAAAGCTTACTTTGGAAACGAAGTCATCACAGAGACTAAAGAGACAGAGTGATATGATGCCATTATTTGAATTTTTAAGCCAGCTGTTCATAAATATACCTCTTCTATGTCTCAACTATGTCACCCATACCTATTCTTTTTGGTCTTAACCTAGTCTGAATATGGATTATGGAAAGGACAACTCAAAGAGATGCCATAACTTCATAAACACTCAGTTGACTAATACAGAAGAAGCGATTATGAATTTTACTGATGATCTTTGTTTTGCTATCAATCCACTGGCCTTTTTATTCTTCATTATTCTTCATACAAGTGGGTATGGTTGTATTTAACTGCATATGTCATATTATTGTATTTTTAAACTTCAGACATATTATGAATATTTTTCTAACACAATAACTGTTCACCCACAGTATAATCCTTTGATGGAAATTTAGTGGCAAACAGGAATACATTTTATTGATCCAGTGGTTTTAGATTTAGAACTTTTACCAAAAAATGTAATGTTCATTTTTTTGATCTTTACAACGTATAGAATTTTAAACCAGTTAACACATTTTATAAACCAACATATTGCAGGTAACTTTCCCAATTTTTATTTATTTGAGGAAGTATGTTTCCAAGTTGAAAATCTTTCATCAAATGTTCAGTAGAGATGAAAGAGGATAATGAACATTACCTCAAAGTATAATATAGTAATCATTTTTTAAAAGATTGACTTAAGGTAGCTCAGTGCTCTAATGGCCTCAAGGAAATTTTCCTACAGGGAGTGAGAAATTTTCTTGGACTCTAAGGGATGACAAAAAATTAGACTCTATCACAGATTAAGTCTCCTGTAGCCATACTTACTGGTAAGGGGGTAATTACGCAACATTAGAAATAATGACCTAATTTTTTTTTACTTTTTGTGCCATCAATGATTTTTAGATTTCTTTTTAGGATCTCTTTGATTGTTTTCACCATGATCTGTTTGATTATTTTCGTGGTCTTAGTTTCTCAGAGACTCCCTATGGCAAAATTTCAGATAAACCTATTGAATCAAAATCACACTTGTAAGGGGTAAGAGAATTTGTGTTTTCAACAAACTCTCCAATGACTCATGTATTCTCTAATTTGAGGACTACTGACCTAAATAGGAACCTTGGCTTCATGTTGAAGTCATTTGGAGAATTTTGCAAAATACTCAGGCCTTCATCTCACTTCGAGATATTCTGATATAATTCTTCTGGGGTGTGACCTAGATGTCAGGGTTTTATAAAAAGATATTTTTAACTGCTTAAATATCTAGTCAAGGTTAAGTACCACACATACATTCATGCAAGCATTGGGTAGCCTTAGGTATGATGTATGTAGCTACAAATGAAAGATAGCAGAATAAATGGGGAATTGACCTTTGGGGTCTTGTACTCAGTAATTAATGAAAGCATGTGTTATTAATCATAACATATTTTCCATGTAAGTATTTCGTATGTAAATACTTTGGCACTTTAATGTTATACTTTACTGACAATATTGTCGTGGGCCTTTTTGAGAAAATAGAAGAGGTTTTGTTTTGTTTTGTTTTGTTTTGTTTTGTTTAAATCTAAAGGTCCTACCCCCATAGGTACCAAAAAGAAATACTGAAGTGCTCCCAATAAATAAAAATGTTCTTTCTTTGCACCTTGCTCTGTGATACATATGACAAACGTTATAAAAAATATGACTTTCCCTGTTTTGTTTCAATGTAAAGAAGCTCAGCGCCAGCCTTGCTGCATACTTATGGTAGTTGTGTGCATCTTACTTTGGGGAATTTTGTTCTCCCTGTGCTACATTAATGAACTCAAAAAGCAGTACACAGCAAATCACTACTGAAAATGACAGCTTGCAGAAAGGAGCTGGGTGAAGACTGGTCCTAGAAGGTGGAGCCTGTTTTCCTCGGGACACTGTGAGAAGCCAGGGTCAGGACAGAGACGAAAGAGTGAGGAATTGGACAGAGAGGTGTGGAAGAAGCATGGAGGGAGAGGTAAGGCACAGATGGTGGATGTAAATGTGAGAAAATGGCTAGAAAACAGGGAGAGCTGTGTAGGAGACGTGGAACAGAGTAGACGGAGAAAGCCAGAGTCACTCATAGATTTGCGTAGCCATGAGAGAATGATGCATGGAGTGTGGAACCAGAGCAAGTAGCAGGAACTCCCAAAGTACAAAATGCACCCATAGATAGGGAGATGCATGGCAAGGTGTAAGTTAAACCTGGACAAAATTAAGCCAAAACCATGATATAACATGAAATTTTCTCAGTAGGGCCTCCTTGCAAGTAACCTTAAGGAAAGAGCAGATTAAGTGAAGATTGGAAGGAACCTTAGGGAGGCAATTATTAAACATAAGAAGAAAAAAAAATACAGAATTACACAATGGCCCCATAAATGTCGGAGTCCTATGCCAGAGAGAGATGGAAAGGACACAGATCTAGGAGGCAGAATGGCAACTTTCTAAATATACTTTGTCCTTGCTAAGCCTTGGTTGTCCTACCTGCTTAAGACAAGGATGCAGAGAAGAGTTTTATCTGAGATAACCAAAGAAAGTATTTATTAAAATATAGAGGTAAATATTCAGATGTCTAAAACATAGTGGTATGTGATCACCACTTCAGTAGTAGCTACTGTCACTGATAAAACCCTGTGTATTTATATAGCAATATCTAACCTTGAGAATGCTATGAGGCTCAGAAAATTAGAGAAAAAAACACTATTTATTGAATTGCTACTGCTTGCCAGTTTGGTTTAGTTGTTGATAATGCATAATGGCTTTCACTCCTGGAGGGGAAAAATATGAACTGTTATAAAATATATAATTGGTTGGAAAATTAAACCTGGACAGTTTTTTTTAATTTTTATATAATCAGAGAGACATTGAGAGAGAGAGATCAGAGATATTCTTAGGGGCTTTGGGGGGAGTAGGGTTTTTTTTTGCTTTGCATACATTTTAAACTACAATCACTTCGATTATGGAAACATGATACAATTTGTGCTATGGCACAGTATATGAATGATACTGACCCGGTTCTTCAAAATTTTCAGCAAAATGCAGCAGCCTAGTTCATAATTGCTGACCACCTTCTGCCTGAATCCTTTTGCCTCCCAGTGAATGAGAGTGACTAAGAAAATGAGCCACTCTCCTGCTGTACATTAATCTAAAAACGGCAGGCTGAGTGTCGGTAGGATCATCCTCACCACGGTTTGCTTGTTCTCAGAGTTTTCCTTTCTGTCTAAATAAAAATTCTCAGCCCTGTGTGCGCTGAGAGAAGGTGTGCCATTCCCTTGACCAGCCAAGTTCCATAAGTACTGATCTGAAACAAGCCCTCTAGGGCCATCTGTGTCCCTGGCAAGGTTTCAGTACTAACGTGGTTAATTTTTTAGAGGAGTTTTCTTCCCCTTCCTGAGCTCCAGAGGAGCTGTGCAGTTTGTGGGAAACAGCCGCTTTCCTCGCACATCTGTGAAGCTCACGTATGTCCCTGGGAGACAGTGACCTGTCTTGTTTCACTGTACATTGTGTTCTAGGAACTAGGAAAGAGAAGCACATCCTGAATACTCATAGGGCTTTTGAAACAGTGGTGCTGGAGCCATGGTATGAGAAAACTTCATGGAATTCTCAAGGCTCACTCCTTGATAATAGTCAACAATTGTGCACTTACATCCCGTGTGTATCGATGCATTGTCACTACATGCAGAGGCTATGTTAAATACACACTTGAAATAGTTCAACTTTATTGTTGAATAATAACCAATTTCTGACCAAGGGCACAACAAATATCTACAGACCAGTAATGGAGATCTGATTTTTATCATTACTATTATTTTCTCCCGGTGGGACAATGAGCTGTTTAGTTTTATTTTAGTTCCCAAAGTTCATGAAAACAGTCTGCCAGAACAGTATTGCCGTATTCCTACTTTCAATAATATAAGGAAATCGCCCCTTAAAATTCTATTAAATGGAGTAAGGCCATTTCTTAGGCTTATTTAATTTGTTTTCCATTTTTGTAATTGTAGTATAACTGAGCAAATAAAACAATCTGAAAAATGATGAGATCATAATCCTTATTTTCCTTTTGGGTGGGCTTTCTACTTCTGTAATGGATCAACACTTTTCAGTTCCCAAGGAAACATTTAGTGCATAAACTGAATTCTTTCTTTAACTTGCTGCTGGTAGAAGAACACATACGCTGACTTATTTTCTTTATAATGGTGACAGATTCCACTAAAGATCTATGTTTTCTCATGCATCCAACCTTTCGGTCATCAGCTAATATCTGTGGTTAGATAAAGTTTGAATAGAATTTTATCAAACTGAATAATGTTATTCACCAAAGCAGAAATTGTGTGGAAATGCCATTTCTGATTAAGTAGTCACGGAATGTTTTAAAAATGTCTAGCAATTTTGATAATATGTTGAAATATGCTGCCATTAATGCTTTCTTTAATACCTGGATTCAGTGATTATCCACAAAGAATGTTGATATGAAGCTCTACCAACCTAGCCAAGACCCCACCTCGCCAGTTTAAAAAACATGTCTATTTCTGCCAATCGCTGAAATGGCAAATTCAGTAACACTTCGAAACAAATAAAGTAAATATTGTACTTTTAGGCATTCCATGCAGAGGTGAACTTGGATGCAATAGAGATTAGATGGAGTTTTCTACTTTCATTACGATTTTACAAAAATGCCTGTATTTTCTTTATCAAGATATTAGAAAGAAGACCTGGGAAAAAAGAGCTGGTGGGTGAATAGACATATATAAAAGGTTCAGACAATAGAGCAAACCTATGCAAGTCACTTCAATTCAACAACTCTCCATGTGTGTGCAAACTAAATAGATGTTATTCAGTTTATGGTGGAGTTCCCTGGGGCTAATCTATCACAAGTTGAAACTATTTTAAGTTGAAAGTATCATGGGTGCAAAATGCATTGAACCCACCTGACTCGGAACACTGTAGCTCAGCAGCACCATTCACGGCAGAGGTTCAATTGCTCTGTTAGGATGGGTGAGCTGGTGCTGCAGCTCACTACTGCCCAGTATCCTGAGTGATGGTCAGATGGAATAGTGCTAGCATGGGAGGAAATCAAATTTCGCACTCAAAGTAGAGTATCACTAATAATATAGAGTATCACTAATAATATCACTAATCTGTATCACTTTTGCACCATGTTGAAGTTGAAACTTCTGTAAGAAGAGGGGCCATCTGTGTATCTCCGGCTGTGCTCTGCTCAAGAACTGAGCCACTACTAGAGTCCAGTCTTGAACCACCTCCCACCTCAGTCAGCATCCCAAGCCTATTTTATAACACATTTAATCCAAGTAGAATTCTGCCTCACCATGCGTCTCCATGCCCTTTCTGCTTCCTGGGCTCACTCAGTTTTCAGGTTCACGTGTAATTGCTGCCTTCTCTAGAAAACTAGCCCCTGAGTCATCTGGGCCATATAACACTGCCAATCTTTTATCGCTCGTTTGGGTTTTTGATGTCTTTTGTTTGTTTGTCATTTCATTTTGTTCCTTCTTTGACAGCATTTTAGCTTGGGCTCATTCCAATTTGTTTTGCTTGTCCAGATGTCAGTCTATCAGATGTAATATGAACCTCTTAAAACAAGCGAAGATTTATTTTGCTTCTTCCACACAATACGGCACTCTAAATTTACAGTGGTCTAAAAAAACTTAAACTGAACCCTCTCCCTAAAGTCAGGACTAATGTTTCTTTCATAATTTCACCATGGAAATTACCAAATTTTGTCACTAAGCCCTATTTCATTGGACATGAGCCTCTGAGAAGAGTGATGCTGTGTAGTCCTAAAGCTCATCTTTTGAAAACAAGGCAAGTTATGCTTATGTATTTATTCAATCCCATATATATTATGTATATATGCATAATATATATTTATATATATCTTATGGTTAATACATTGTGTCAACTTGAGAAGTTTAGAGGTTTAACTGAGAGACTCAGCAGGGAGCCAGGGTTCTTACTTGGTAAACAGCCACATCCTGTGCAAAGGAAGGCAAGGATATTTTGTGAATGCTGCACCCACCCTGAAGGTTTTAGGGTGGGGTGGCCTGTGTACAATGGGAGTAGAGAAGAGGTTTGCGTTTTGCTCTTTTTTGCTCTGGGCTGCTGCCTTGAAGTGCTGCCCCAGTGCCATGCCACTCTGCTTTGGAGCCAGCTAATTATGGACTGAAATCTCCAGAACTGTAAGCTAAATAAACCTTTTCTTCACTAATTTTGGGTGTCAGGTGTTTGTCTCAGCAACAAAGAAAAGTTCTATGTCTACACTTAAAACGTAATATTTTAGGGAAATCTGAGACCCAAAATTCATGTCAAAATGCTATTTAATACTTTTTTTTTTTGGTACCAGGGATCAAACTCACAACCTCATACTTGCCAGACAGACACTTGTGCCACTGAGCTAAATCCCCAGTCCTATTTAATACTTTTCATAAGCTCTCTAAATCATAAGACTTATCAGTCATATTTTTATTTGGACTTATATAATTGTTAGTTAAAGAAATACTACACATTATATACACAAGTTAACAAAGGAGACCCATGTATCATTGAATTTGAACATTTGAATCAAAAGCTATAGAAATTTGTGAATCCTTTACATGGTAGCATAGCTTATATGGTGAACAAGCAACATACATATATAGATAAAGAAAAAAATTTTCCATGTCTTAGAGAGATTCCCTAGGCAGACATTTGGGTAAAGAGTGTTATCATACTGGGGAAGAAGAAATCATTGTTTGGTCCCCTTATGCACAAGCGAAATGCAAACAAATGGATCTTAATGATCTCAGGGAATTGGAGATGGGTAACCTCAATATTTTGGAAGCAAAAGGCTATTCTTCAAATGTCTTTTCCCTCAGAAATATTATACCACAAAGACGTTTTTGAGTTTTGACTAAGTCTTGCAAGGATACAAACAATGAGCCACTCTACTGCCAGCACATTTTCTAATCAGTACATCTGAAAAGTTCTTTTCCACTACAAAGTCCCCACAGTAGCTGTTTATGCTTCCTTTCTGGAAAGTTTGACTTTTACAGATTGCCAGATATTATTCAGACACTTATTAAAAATTGAGATTTAGTAGAAAACGCATTGTTAATCAATCAAAAGTATTCTTGAATCCTGGTACGTGTGTTGACTCTACAGGGTATGTGAGAGGTTCAAAGAAGCGTGAGGCCCAGTGTCATATGGATTTGAAAAACTGATGAGGAAATAATACATGCATGAAAAGCTTAATAGTATATGATAGCAAAACTGAGTAGTTATCTTTCTAGATTAGTAGTCATCAAAGATAACAAGGAAAGAAACAATTATGTCAAAGAAAAAAGTATATATATATAAATTTATATATATATATATCCTGAAATTTAACAACCTTGATTTTTTTAAAAAGTAATGATTAACTGTTTTTCATGGTTATTAAATAAATTTTTATTTAACCAGTAATTAGTACCATGATAAATCATCTAACCCTTTTATCAAAAATATGGTTAGTTATAAATCCTTGCTAGAAAGATTTAGCCATCCAACTTTCTCAAATAGTCACTAAGAGTTTTACACAAATAGTCACTGTAAGAGTTTTACAGAAGAGTTCAAATTGTTGTAGATCATCTGCCTTTTTCATACAAACAGGATATAGTGGTCTATCACACAAATCTTATGCACAGACACTAGGTATTTATATATCCTAACATAAAGCACATTGGTATATTAGTCTTTTCCTTTTCCTTTTCCTTTTTAAAAAAAAATTTTTTTATTGAGACAGGGTTTCACTGTGCAGTTCAGACTGGTCTCAGACTTACAGTAATCCTCCTGCCTCAGCCTCCCACATGCTGAGATTACAGGCATGCACCACCACGCCTGGCTGAGCATGTTAGTCTTTGTATGCCATTCCACTTTTAATATTTAGTCACTTCACAAGTTAAATTTTAAAAAGGTCAGATATTGACAATTTTCTATAGTTCAATGCAAAAGCTATAGCCCATGTTTTCTCCCTATTTTCTCCTTTCTGCCTATTGTGAGGGCATAAGAAAAGCCATGGAATATCACATACTCCAACTATATTCCAGAACTAATAGAAAGACCCTAAAGAGTGGAGTACATATTCATAAGTGCCCATCAATCTGTCCCCAATCCTTTTCTTACATCTCCACATTTTTCTACATATCCAGTAGAGATAGATCTACGTAAAAATCATCTGATTTATAAATAATTGCTAAACTTTTTTTCCTTTTTTACTAACCAGCAACTCAACTCCCCTGTAAGACTACACTCAAGGAAACCTAAGCCTCATTTACTTATTTGAAGAGCAGTTATTTTTTTTTAACCAAACCAATTTTAGTAATTAAGTAAAGGCAGAAACCAGGCATCACATGTGGGCTATAAATGGGGATAAGGTGATGAAAATTATTTTTTCTTTTTGTTTTTTTTTTTAATTTTGAAGAGAATACAAGCAAACAAAATAAAACAGAATAGAGTCAATCACAACAAAACAATGAACATGGTACATGACTTCTAAACAGCGTAAAAGGGAATCAATTATGGCTACCATAATGCCTCTTGTTATCATCAATATAACTGCCCACACCATCAGGGATAATCAAACAAAATAGAACAGAATAAAACCAGTAAAGAAAACAAAACAAAACAACCAAAACAAAACAAAACAATGAAAGCAATACAGAACTTCAAGATACTAGTAAAACATCAGTGGCTTCCATAATGCTTCTTGTTATCTTCAGAATAGTTGCCTACACCTTCAGACATAATACAATCAAACAACACAGAATAGAGTAAAATCAATCAAAACAAAACAATGAAAGCAATACAGGGTTTCAAAATAAGATAATTGGACATCCTCGATGCCTGCAATTATATATTTTGTTATCTTTGAAATAGCTGTCCATGCCATCAAGTATAATAAAATCAAGCAAATCAGAATAAAATAAAACTAATCAGAATAATGAAGACAATATGAGTTTCAAATCATGATAATAGATTAACAGTGGCCACTTCCTTCCCTTTTTAGATAATTCTTCCCTTTGACTTTCCCAATATGTATTGTGCATGAAAATTATTTTTTCTTAAATGTTTTCCATGTAGTGTTTTCATCAAAACCACCTAGGGTATCTATAAAAAGCAGATTCCTAAATCTCACACACACAAAAATATCAAACCACAATTTCTAGAGTGAAACCCAGCCATCTAGAGTGAATTAATTAGTACTAAAAGGATTTCAAATCCACTGAAATATAAAGAATATAACAACAGACACCTATTTATCCAACACATGAAGCTATAAATTGGAATATTTTTCAATTTGTAAGAAATTTTGCTTGTTTTGTTTTTGTTTGATTCAGAAATGAAACATTTCAGAGACGGTTCAGCATACAGGAGGCTGTCTTTCTGATTTCCCTTGTCTCTCTACTCCCCAGAGGAGTCTTCATTCTAAGTCATTTTAAGTGACCGTATTTTATATGTCTGGATTCAGTACAGTAGTATATTTTATGTGTGTATCATGTCTTGAAATTTTATATAAAATTTTATCAAATGATATTCATTGCTTTGCAGCCTTTTTGTTCCTTATTAGTTATGGAGAATGTTTTTATTGCAGACACATGTAACTCAAGGCCAATAATCCATCGTTTTAGTTGCTGTGGAATGGCATTTGCATTTTAAAAAGTCCTATGAGTACTTATTCACATGATAAGCAAATGCAGGAAGATAGCGAATCAGCATCAACTTTGTGAGAGGAGAAAGGAAAATAATACGGAAATCTGTGGATTCAGAAAGGAGAGATAAGAGTCATAAATATCTTTGTTCATGTGGGCAGTGGAGAAGAGCCACCCTCAGCTGTACATTTCTACGTGAAAAGCATCTGAGTGACTCCATTCCCTTAATAAATGAGCAAGTTCCTGAGGGTCCACTGGTCCCTAAGTATAGCCTAACTTTTGACAAAGCTGGGCAAAGCTTCCCAAGGGAAGTTTTGCGAAGACGTAAAAGAATTTTAGTCTGACTTAGTAGAGTATAATATTACTATCTTTCAAAATACTCTGTATATATTATTAAATGGTCCTATAATTATCTATTATATATAGGGAAAAGTCAAAAAGTAGTTTTAAACACTTACTAAGGCTCTCGTGGTGAAGCAAAAGATAAATCTTTTTCCAATGAATGCCACTGACAAAGTGAAGGAAACACACACACACACATATTTATATATATACTGCCTAAGGGAACAGTTTTTCATAACAAATCAATTAATCATAGCTTAAAAACCTGGAAATGTGTTTAGTTTAATCACTATTTGGTTAAATGCTTTAAATTCCATCAAATAACATTATACAGCACTAGTTACCATTTGAGTTCAAATATTGATTGACACATACTATTTTTCTTAGTTCATTTTAATTGTTGTGTGGCTATTTCATTGAATATTGTCCTTGAAATCACAAATACAGAACTCTCTAAATTATACTTTAGATACTCAACTACTAAAACTCTTTAACTCTTATCTTTTTCATATGGGATCCAATCATATCTCACAAAATGATAGTCTGAGTTTATGGTAGGAAATCAAGGTCATAATGGTAATCTTTTCTACCTTGGGCTAAAAGAAGCAGTGTTAATATTCAGGAGCTTGCTCAATCTATGAGAAAAGAACTGTAATGCTTGCGAGTGTTCAGGAACACCAGGAGTCTGTCAGATTGGTCCATTCAGGACTCAGCATATTGAATCTCCTAGACACATAAGGCAGAGATAAGCAAGACCTCAGCTAACTCGGTGTGAGTAGATATACTGGAAAAGATAAATTGCCTGTACATACAAAAATGGAAATTTATCCTGGGTACAATTTAGTGACTTATACTTACCGGATATATGGACATCTTTCTGTATCAACAGTAAGGATTTTCGGTCATTATTTTGAATGCTTTCAGTGTATGTCAATATATGGATATGCCAAAACAATTTTTAGCTTCTCATTATAAAGAAAAAAGGTTAGGGAAAAAAAGTTTTACAGGACATAGATAGTATAAAGTGTGCCGCATAGTTAAGGAATAAAATTTGGGGGGCCTTTTTTCGTATTCTTTATCTTCTTATGTAAATATATACAGGTACAAAACATTGTCTGGAAGATATCCATCCTTGACTGCATTGACATGAAATCACAAGAGGGAAAAGAGATCCTACACATTTTTCTAGTTTGTCACTCCTATAACTAGTATATAATGGCTCATTATTTCAGCCATCATTATAATCATTATACAAAGTGAATGTTTATGAAAAACAAAAATCACAGCAAACAACAATTTTTAAAAAGCCATTTTCTCAAACAGTTCAGAAGTTCTTGCATGTCTTCAGCTGTGCTCTCCTGGCTGCCTCAGTGTCCTATCTCCATTCACAGTGATGAATTACCATCCACCTTTTATGGTAATTTTGACTTTGAGAACAAGCCAGAAGTCACACGATGCCAGATCCAGTGAATACAGGGGAGGAGGACTCGCCGTCATGTTTCTACAAGCCTTCCTTTCTGTGGCATCGCACAAACAGAAGGCAACTACCTTTGCCATGTTTCTTCACACAAGGTAAAGAAGGCAAGGAAAGAAGACTTTCAGAACTGCTTCAGAAAGTGGAAAGAACCATGGGATAAGTGTGTTCAAACTGAGCAATGTATTTTGAGGTTGATTAATGGTAATATGTCTTTTACCATGATAAAATTTTTTAAAAAATTTTTTTAATATTCACCATATTTTTGATCACCCCTTACACATGCATTCATTCTAGATATTTAAATGCATTTAAATTTAAATGGAAAATATACTCCCTGGAGTCACTTGTCAAGTTGAAAAAAACACCTTTTAGACCTTTTTTTTTATTTTTATTTTTATTTTATTTTTTTGCAGTACTAGGGACTGAACTCATGACCTTGCACTTACTAGGCAGGCACTTAGGCAAATTATTTCAGCGATCATCATTTCAGCTAAATCCCCAGCCCACACCTTTTAGACCTTACAGTGTATAGCTACATGGTAATGAGGAGATGAACTGAATCAGGAAAAATGTATATTGTTCTGTCATTAATGAAGTTTATATTCTTGAGAAAGAAAGTCTCAAATTTCCTACAGTAACTTACCCTTCAAGAAAAAAATGAGGGGACTGGAATAATTTCCTAAACTTTTCTATACAGAGATTATCTTTGATGTCTAGACACAAGCATATGTTATGTGACAATAATGTGGAAATATACAGTGGCAAAAAAATTACCCTGAACTTATTCATGGAAGACTTAGTTCAAAACACTAACTTGAAATTCTCAAAGAGCACTTTTTTTCTTTTGCTGCTAAAGAAAAACTAAAATGATAACACTTAGATTTGTCTATGTGCATAACACAAAATAAAGTACTGAGAACAGAAAATTTCCATACAGTGGCGCTGTATACCTAGGTAATTGCTGTGTATTCGAATGTTCAAGGAAACAACGCTGTGAAAGGCTCCTCGTTACAGGGGTAAGCACTTGAATATAAGAATTTCCAACAGTTCACCCAGGAAAGAGATGTACAGGTCCAAGGGAATGTTTGCATGGACAAAAAATAGAGTTACCAAATAAAATGTAGAATGTCTATTTACATTTTAATTTCAATAAACAACAAAAAAATTGTATCAGTATCTCTGATACAATATTTTTCCATGTAATATTTCAGAAAAATTATACTAAAATGTTTCCCTATTTACTTACATGCTCTAATTTTATTTGCTTTTAACTGGCAATCTTCATTCCAAAAGAGATAATATGGCATATTTGAGAAAGCAAAATTAACTTTGTGCTTGTAGCATAGTATTTTTAAAACCACAGCATCATGTACATGAAATTACATTGAAGATATAAGAATTTTTAAAATTTTGATAACTTTATAGTTTAATATGTATGTGATATAGTATTTATATACATATATGAAAATATATTTTTAACTTTAAAAATATGAGGGAAGATAGACTGGTTAGCTTCAGAATATTGACATGTGAGGGGCAAGTGAAATTAGAGAAATAGAAAAAAATTAGCACATATATGACTCTCTTATTAGGTAAAATATTTAAATATTTTCATGGGGAAAAAGCTACATTTTTATTTATGTCTTTCTTGATTGTAAATAGCAAAGGAAAGAGCATCATGATATTCCTGAAGAGTTAATGCAATTTTAATGTAAAATAGATGTTTTTTATGTTTTCCTTCTAGAGAAAATTCTATCTCCTTTAAAACCTGAGGCCAAGAAAGGCATGACTGAGAACCGGGGGGATGAGGGTCTGCAGAGATTCACAGATATGAAATAGGCATGATGGCACGGAACAGATGATCAGCACAGAAAAGTCGACATCGCATTCTATACTGTCTGATGATCCTAAATATTAATCTCCAACTTTAGCACTTAAAGTGAAGATTGGTTTCATAATGCTTACCAAATTACATAAGCAGAAATGATATGCCAGACCAAAAACGGGCCTTCGAAGTACATGGAGGAAATCACCCTTAGATTTCCCTTGGTTAGAGAGGAATTGCGGCCTATTCACCTCTCCCGCTAGTCCTCCCTTGCCACTTCTGAGCCCTCCTGAGAAGCAGCTGCATGAATCTCCTTTGAAACCATCCAGGAAACTCTTGCAGGCAATTTACAAAAGTTCCAGCTAAGAGTCACTGCTCCAAAAGCCTAGGTGAAGTTTTAAGGTCAAGCAAAATAATGACCTATCTTCTTCACTATGCCTTACACATGGAAGAAGATTAACAGAGGGTCGATATACCCTTAATATGAAACCATGATCATTAGTTAATAACTACCTGTCAGAAGACTCCTTGTAGTAATTTTAAAGAACAATATGGTCTGTTCTTCTCCACCATCTAATTTTACAATGATATTGGCACATGATATTATTAATTAAAGATTATATACAAAGAAGAATTTGAGGTTTGTACAGAATATATCTAGCAAATAAGAGCTAGCCATTGGTTTGTTTTATTTCCTCCCAGTCTACAGGAATTTCTTATTGAAACACAGCAGAATAAAAGTTAAAGCTGTCTTATTTAACTTGCCTAGAAATGCTGACCTAGAGTGATTACATTATCTTCAGCTTCTGACTGAAAGTTCAGTTGAAACTCTTCACTGATCCTGAAAAAAGAAAGATTTAATAACTTTCTAGTTCTTTAAACAGGATATTATTTTAAGAAAGGAAAGTCTACAAAGAGGAATTTATTGTCAAATTAAATGTATAACACTAATATGAGACTCCATCCTAGTCCAGCTGGCCACAGATCAAATAATTCCGGGTGAAACTGAGCCAAGACTTTTGCTAAAAGATCCCTTTCTTTCATGGGTGAGCGAGGAGTATTACCAGTCCAGAAAAGCCATGGGGATATGTATGGAATTGAAGACAGTGTGGGAGCCCGAACCTTGAATTAAGAATCAGGAAGTCTTAGTTCTATTCCTGGCCTAGCCTTTAATTTATTATGGCTATCTATGTGATGCTACAGCTCACTGACAAGCAGAGCATTCAAGCAATGCTATATTTGCCCAGCTGAAAATTCACTATTAGGAAGCATCAGGTATTTTACTGGGTGTTTTGTTCTCTCCACATATTTGGCATTGGATACAGAGCCACATGTGTCTACAAGAGGCATTCTTTTCTCTGAACTCCCTATTTACTCATCCTGTAAAGTGCCTCAGAGCTTACATTTCCTCCCCACTACCGTATGTATGTGCTGTGATGTCTGCTGTTTAATTATCAGCATTTGGAGAAAGAACGTTAGGATTATCTTCCCCAGACGGAAGGAAAGAAAGGTAGTAGAGATTCCTGCTGTTTA
Source organism: Cuniculus paca (assembly GCA_004365215.1). Lineage (NCBI taxonomy): Eukaryota > Metazoa > Chordata > Mammalia > Rodentia > Cuniculidae > Cuniculus > Cuniculus paca. The sequence continues at coordinate 24,151 of RJWT010002272.1, read as the reverse complement.
AGCCACACTAGTTCAGAAGCTTCTTGGAAAAACAACTCACTAGGAACCCTATTTCTCTCCCTCAGATACTATCACAGTCAGAGAAACTTCATTGCTTAGGGACTAAGTAGGTCTGCAGAGTAAATAAAGAGCATCTTTCAGATTTCCAGATGGCCACCAAGTGCCTTGGCCGTATTAAATTGTGGACAACAAATCAAATTGAATAGAAGACTCTGTCTTGATTTCTCTAGTCTCTGCTGACCTGTGTCTGAAAGAGATACAACTGAAAATGTATTCCACAGCAGCTACATATATTTTCTACACTTTGACAACAGCTGGTTGCAGTCTCAAGGCAACAGGATGTTTCTGTTCTCAGCACTACACAAGCACAAACTTGGAAAAAAGAGACATATATCATATCATTGACTCAAGTTCAGCTCACAGTCAAGTAAATGCATTTTCCTCATTACAAAAGCAGATTGGGACTATTCCATTAAGAATAGCCTGCTAGTGACCTATACAAAGCATGACTTTCTTGATCTCCATTAAAGAGGGTATGCAGAACTTGGGGAATTGCTTGCATATTCTGTCTTGACCAGAGAACATATAGAAAAATATGTTTAATTCTAGGAACAGACCATTAATTAAGTAATTGACAAGATTATGTCACATGCAGAGAAAAGTGAACATAATTATGAAGATTTGAAAACAAGTGAAAAAATAAGTAGAGAAACTGAGAGCTAGGATTGTAACTCAGTGGTAAAACATATGCTTAACATGTCCATGGTCCTTCGTCTTCAGCACTGAAATAAATGGAATTGAGGACTTTCACCTAGAAAAGGAAGAAAAGGGTCTGGGGGTATAATTCAGCGGCATGGTGCCTGCCTGCCAAGCATGAAGTCCTGAGTTTGATTCCCAGTTCCAAAGGAAAAAAAAAGGAAAAATGAACACAATGTAGTTCTTCCAATATTTGATAGCTATTCTGTGGAATGGACCCCACATGTTCTGCCTCATTTTGTGGGAAGAAATTGGAAAATTAGAGAAAATCAGAATTTTATTCTATTATAGATAAAAGACCTGCATGAATACATGACAGGTTGCTTCCTACATAATGGTAAAACACACAATTGTTTGAATGATCATTAAAAGTTTAAAGAATTGGGTAAGGTAATTTCTAAAGATTTTTACAATTAATTGTTGTGGTATTAGAGTTCTTCAAAACCATAGTTTCTGTGTTGGCAGAAATGAAAACCAGATTGCAAGAGTTGAGGAGAGAATACATGATGGCATTTAGCTTCAAATGTTATCTATGGAAAGAAATCAAAATGAAACATTGGAAAGAGAACAAAGCTTGGTGTGAAAGAGCCAGGGTCTGGTCTTGGATTTACTTATGTAGAAGTGACATTCACTCAGAAGTCTTCCTGGAGTTCAGTTTCATTTTCTGCAGAATCAGGGCACTGGAATTGGTCATTGGAGTCCTGAGCGTCTGTATTTCTAAATTCTTAAATGTTGAATGAGACGTCCATGAGAGATAGTTAAACAATTTAAAGAAATATATTTTTATTAAGGAGAAATGCAAATGTAAAAAGTCTGTTAGTTACAATGAATTTTTAGGAAAACTTTACAAACTTAAGTAGTATATAGGTCAAGGAAGGCAGACAAAGGAGCCACATTAAGAAAAAATAACCCTCCAGAAGAGCACTAAACTTAAATCTATGTTTTATACTATATTCTACCTGGGCAAAAGAACAAATGCGAAGGAAAACAAATTGATTAATTAAATAAAATGAATTATTTCAGTGTTTTTATTTTAAATAAACTATAACTCCAGCTATTGGCTTACCAATTAATATTTTTATTCAAAAATGTAAGAATGATACTCCATCCTACTGGTTCCTACCTCCAGCATTTGAGACAAACCATATACTCACTCATTCCAAATTCCAAGGACCTGTTATGCATATCCCTTCCAATTTTGAATTTGATAACATCTAGGTGGTAGTTTAAAGGGAACCAGGAAAGTATTTATAGCACAAAAATCAGCAAATGTTACAAATCAGGACTTTCTTTTCATTTGAATGTAAACATTTACCAACAACTATTGTCACCCAGTCACCCCTACTCCTAGAAAATAATATTCCCAAATATGGCTTTCTCTCTCTCTTTCCACTTTGATTTCAAAATATATAGGACCTTGTTTTATAATTAACTATCGCCTTTCTATAATTAATACACTGTTTGTCCATTAAAGGTTTCAGCATAAGAAGATTAGAAATATTCTTAGTCATAGTCAGTAGCGTTACTGGATATCAGATATAGTTGAGGTTCCAAACATCTTTCATTGCAAATAGATACTGAAAAATTTAAATTCAAAAAACTTAGTAAATCACTCATTGACTTACATCATGTCAGTGGCCTCCCATTGCACAAAGAGTAAAGTTTACCTCTTTACAATGACCTTCAAAACAGAATATCGTTTGTTACCTGTTTGTCCCCAGTTCATTTTGTACAGCATTCTATTCTCACTCTCCTTCAGTGTCTGTTTTTATTTCCTGCTCCTCCAATTGGCCAAAATAATTCTTATCTCGGTATCATTGTATTACTCTTCCTGTCACTTGGAATATTATTCTCCTAGTTCTCTTATTCCTCCTTGTCATTCCCTCTCTTCCCCCTCTCTTCTCTCTTTTTTCCCCCCTACGTCTATCCCTACCTCCTTCTTCTCCATCTCATCCTACACCCATCATGTTTTGACTCTCACTTCCACAGAACACTCGCCTCTCATCATCCTCTGTAAAGTGGGACATTATTCTTGAAGTTATTTCTCATTAACCTATTTTTCTTCTTCTCATACCTGTAACTATGTTATTTATGAATTTGCTGGCTTTCAGTCCTATCTCTTTTATTCACTGATGATATTCAGTCCCTTTAACAATGCTTGGTTCTGAACAGCTGTAACAGAAGTAAAAAGGAATAAAATATAAGAAGGAAGAGAATTTAGCAGCTTGGTTTTGATTTGAAGGGGTAAGTTACTGAAATATTGACTTTGTGAATAGGAGGTTTCACTAAAGAAGTTATTATTCAGAAGTTATTCCGAAGTTCCTCTTCATGGACTATAGAGACAGGATGAAATGAATTCCCACTGAAGAAATCACCCTCACTGAAATCTGCAGATGCACCACTGTGTTTTCAAGCATGGCCTATTTGCTGGAGTTTAGCCATGGATATGCAAAAGGTTAAAATTTTATGAAAAATTAATACTCTGGCTTTAAAACTAAAGACAATGATATCTACCCAAAATACCAGGTTTGTAGTCACTGTATTTAGTGAGATTTTATGAATGTGTAACATATAAAATGCTTGAACCTTCCAAACAAATATAGCAGACTGTGAGTAAGGAAGCGTCCATGAAGGAAAGGGGAAAGAAATAGGCTTATTTCTCTAAAAAAGAATATCGTAGAACTAAAGTGTTTGGTTTTATCTTTTTGGCAGATGAGTGAAACAATTTGATATTCAACCAAGGATTTTGAAGTATGTTTATAGCATAATCTCAGCAACCAGTTAATTCAAAAACAGACTCTTTCTGAAACCACGGCTAATAGGTCCAACGTAACTGCAGGATGTATTGCTTTACCTAACATTAACTTAGTAGCTGAAAAAATACCAAGATATGTTTTCCAAGGCTTAGGAGGTGTTATATCATGGTTCTCATTTAGTTCATTATTATAATTAGTACTGAAAATGTATTAGGAGGCAGTGGATAATTTGATTCTATGTATACCAGATATAAAAACTTCAACTTTGTCTTTCAAGACCCCATAATTGAGAAGCAAAATATTGTTACACAAAATATGTGAATATGGAAATTCAAAGATCATTTTGCCAAACATGACTTCAGTTTAAAAGATAAGGCAATTATCTAAACTAATACAATGGAAAAATAATAAGGGGACTTAATTATTAGTCAGATTTTTCCATTTTTGGACTAGTTATAAGGAGTTAAATATAAAAATCTCTACTATTTCTGGGATTTATTTTATTTATGTTACTCTAAGTAACATTCCTTCAAATATAGCTAAGTTCTGTAGCATTAAAATATGTAATATATAAAAAGAAAATATATGTAATATATAGAAATTTCTATACATAATGTATAGAAATACAATGGAAAAATAATTAAGGGGACTTAATTATTACCCTGTCAGATTTTTCCATTTTTGGATTAGTTATAAGGAGTTAAATATAAAAATTTCTACTATTTATTGGATTTATTTTATTTATCTTCAAATATAGCTAAGTTCTGTAGCATTAAAATATGTAATATATAGAAAGATTCATATTTGTTTGTTCACAATGTCATTCTTAATTTATTCTCAAAGTTAATCTGTCTTAATCCTTCAATTCACATTGATCTGTTAAAAAAAGCATGGGTTTAGTTTTAAAAAATAATTTATCTACTATTAGCTTAATTGTTTCTCTAACCAACTTAATCTAATAAACCAATTATTTGATATCTGAGTGATAATGCTTCTACAATACTAATGATCTGCCTCAGCTGTTAGAGATGTAGAGACCCCTGTAGAATTAGATTAATCTAGCAAATTACCCTAGCCCTTCAGGAGTGCCTCCAGATGTCGTATAAGGAAATTAAAATGATTAAAAGTAACTCCAAAAACAAAATTAAAGGTTTGATTCAAGCAATCGTCATTCTAACTCCATGAGCAATGCTGTACTGAAAGAAAGCCCCAAACCTGCTACTTGTGTATTGACTAGCTTTCAGGACTCTGTCAGGACACACTTTCTCTCTGAGATTAGGTACCGGCCATCCTTTAAAGATGATTTCTATAAGTTTCTCAGACAGATGGGAGGTGGGCAACCTAGTCACAAGTGATGCTTTACCTTAAAAGACTAGCCCTGAGTCCATTTCCTCTCTCGATATATTTTGCTTCTAAAGAATTTCTCTGTACTTTTCATGCTCATTTTTCTACTCATTGTCCTACCCTGCCATAATCCTTTAGCACAGCACAAGGCAGTTGGAAGATTCCTGATGCACACTGACTTGATTTGAGTATACAAAAGTAATAAAGAATCACATCCAAGTAACCCTACATGGTAATTGAGAGGTTTTAGCTGCTCCTATAAGCCATGGCATTTTGAAAAATATATGTCTATATCATGGAGTATTCAGAGTAAGCAAGCATGGTTATTTCCAAAAATGTTTGCTTCTGTGCAGGATGTTTTTTAAAGTATCTGAAAGAAAAAGAAACTTGCAACAAAGTATTGGCAATGGTATAGCTTGAAGCAGCAGTCGGAGAATGGCCCCATGCAAGGAAAATCGTTCATTGCACAAACAAAAACTTTGCTTTGCTTCATTCTTTTCACATGACTTTTACTATATTCAGAAATATCCCTCCAAAAATATTCTTTTATACACATCCTTAAATGTCTAACCACAAGCAACTATTAGTATTTTATAATTAATTTGTACTCTGGGAAAAAACAAATATAAAATTTTTCTCCAAGAATAATTAATTGGAAAGTAGGAAATATGTATCGGTGCTCTTTGTTACACTTTTTCATGTATTTAATATTTATGTAGAATGCTTTCTTGGCAGAAGATCAGTATCTCCCCAATGAACAGCCCATTGATGGCACAGAAAAGAACTTCCCTTCCTCTTTTAGTGTAAGACAGCCTATTATCCAGTGTCCTTTTTGTCATTCTAAAGAACAGGGAACTTTTTATTCTTTCCATGAAACGACTTTTCAAATTCAGTAACAACATGTTCTGTTCCTCAGGAAATAAGAGAAGATCGAGATAAGGCACGGCTGGACTCCATGGTGCTGCTGATCATGAAACTGGACCAACTTGATCAGGACATCGAGAATGCTCTCAGCACCAGCTCCTCCCCATCTGGCACCCCAACAAACCTGAGGCGGCAAGTTCCTGTGAGCTTCTTCCTCTCCGCTTCCTTCCTTTGCTTTGTGTAGTCCCTCTTACAAGTGAAACACTTCTGATGGTGACATCCACTCATCTAAGAAATAGAGGCGCGTAAAGATCACTCCACTATGTCTATGCTTCATGCAGAGTTCATAGAGAAATGAGTGCTATAAAGAGAATATTTGACTTTAGATGGAAAGAAAAGTAACTGGAAAATTATGCAGCCTAGTGATTAAATCTTCTTTGTTGTAGTTGTTTATCTAATTGGCAGTACTCTGTAATAGGCTATGAGCTCCATTAATATGTACTATGTCTATATTGTTTAATAAGTTACTTCTAGGGTCTCACAAATTTACCTTGCTTGAAGAAAGTGTTTATAAACATTTGTTGTAAGGATGGGTGGATGGTTTGGTGGATGGATGGATGGATGGATGGATGGATGTTGGTTGAACTAACTCAACAGAAAAATTTACATGAAATTGTTTTTAACACTCTAAAGTGCACTCAGTGTAATATAATTAAGAAAACAGTAGTGGTAATTTTCTTCTACTTAGCATTAATTTCAGGAATGACTCCTCTGAGATTCTGACATTCAGAATAAAATTTGAAACACACAAATCCGGGCTTGACTATACACTTTACATATTTAATGTGAACTTTGATTTAAATGGCTTAGTTTGTGCAGATCTAGCAAATACCATGGGTGGATTTACCTATAATTAGACTTTAAGTCCTTTTTCAATTTATGTATCATGTGCAAAGCATTGATAAATACACTGAGGGAAGAAATTTGTATTTATCTGAGATCAAAGAGATGGAAAATCACTTGTAAACTGGAGTACCTACTGAACTGTCACTATTACGCATCCAATTCTTTGCTTAATATTGTTCTACCATTGATTCTAAAGTAAATGAACAGATTAAAATAAGAACTATTTAATATACCTCAGGTATAATTCTAAGTGTTCTTCATGTCTTAACATACTCATTCTTCACCTTTCTTCAGGTGAATGAAAGGCATAGAGAAGTTAATGGCGAGAGTCAGCACTGGAATTCAGTTTTGGCCTGTCATTTTTTATTACTGCACACTTGCTATACAGACTAATGTATTTCATTTTGAGCAACCATACATGCGTATGTCATACTTTGATCATATTCACTCTCTTGCACTTAGTAACCCTTCCCTAAATCTCTTATCTCTTTCTGTCTTTTAAAGTGCAGTCATGCCTTCTCCCCTGCCACCCATTGTGTCTTGCACATAACTTGGTTTTAGCCAGTAAATTATTGAAAAGGAAGGAATGCAGTCAAAGTGATTACCTTAAGACCATCAAGAAGGGCTATTTTAAATGGGATGGCACATGCCTGTAGTTCCAGCACTTGGGAAGCTGAGGCAGGAGGATCACTGGGCATTCATGACCTGGGCTACATAGTGAGTTCAAGGCCAACCTGGTCTACAGAGTGAGAATTTGTCTCAAAAATGGGGAGGGGTGTTATTTTAAGCCAGACATAGTAGCTCATGCATGTAATTCCAGCACTCAGGAGGCTAAGGCTGGAGGATCTCCACAAGTTTAAAGCCAGTCTAGGCTCTCTAGTGAGATCCTATCTCAAAAAAACCAAAAAGGAGGGGTTATTTAAATTTTGATTACATAAAAAAATGCGCAGAATATTTATACTCTGTTTGATCAATACCTCTCAAACTCTGAATAACTATGTTTTTCTACTAGAGGTACCTGTGTACCTCTTTTCCATTAATGTTAGTATGAGACACTTTTCTCTTTAGTTTTTCAGTTTGAAAATATTCATTTCTCTTTTAAATCTCTCTTTTTCTCTCTACATTCAACTTTCTTTGCTCCTTAGATATTTAAGAGAAAGACTTAATTCAAATTTCTGCTAAAAACACCTCCTGTTACAGTTTCCATCTCAAAAAACAAGACAACCCTTCCTGGCTAGACAGGTTCTTTGTTAAATAGTAAAGCAAAACAAGATCAAGAGCAAACATAGGTGGTATCTGGAAGATTTGTATACATCTACATTTTCTACCTCCATTTAAATTGTAAAGTGGACTTTAAACAGTAAGTCATATTTCATGAAATATCAACACATTTTTTACCTCTGTAAATGAAGGTTTATAAAATCTCAATGTATTGTTGGAATATAAGACAAAATAAAACAGTGGAAGCCGGGTGTGGTGGTACATGCCTGTAATCTCAGCACTTGGGAGGTTGAGTCAAGAGGATCCTTGCAAGTTGGAGACCAAACTGGGCTACAAAGTAAGCTCAAGGCCAGCCTGTACTGCACAAGACATTGTCTCAAAAAGACAAAAAAAAAAAAAAAAAAGACAGTGGAAACATCAACTTTGCTAACTGCCAATCTGGTTCAAATTTGTTTTATAACTACTTTCTGGGAATATAAGAAAATTATTTAATTTGTCAATTGTAAGTTCATGTAAAAAAGAGAGGTACTGTTTCTTCATTAATAATGGCTTCTTGGGAGTAGTAAATGAAAGAACTATATGTGTTTTGTGCAGATCTAGCCCAGAGTATATATTTGGCAATTATTGATTCTTCCTCTACCCCATACTCCTTGACATCAGGCACATGGCTATAGATGAATGAGACATGTTTCTCAGGCCTCAAAACTCCTTTTTGGTTTTTATGTTTTTCTAGGTCACTCCTTGGACTTCATTTCTGTTCCTTGGTATTCAAAGCTAATTTTAACATTCTCTCATCATCAAAAGTTTTTCCACAGGCGCTTTCCATTCCTTTTGATAATTGCTCCATGGAATAAGAGGATTATAATGGCATGATTATGACTTTGTTCATCCAGCAAGGAACACTGTCCCAGATTCAGAGAAAATGCCTCACCCTGTCCTTCCACACTGCTTGAATTTGTAGTTTAGCAGAGAGAGCAATGAAACAGTGGCTCTCCTCTACCCTTAGCCTGAGAATGCTCATGAAAAAATGCCAGAATGAATTCTACATTTGGTAAAGACTGTAAAGAACAATGTAGCCTGGAGTATTTAGGAATGAGTTCACTGTGAAACAACTATGACAATAGAGTTAGAAATAAAGATCTAAAGGAAGCTGTCTAGATAGAGCCACATGGTTGGCTGTAACTTCACAAATTTCCCACAACTCAGGTTCTGGTTTTCTCCTTCACAGTTCAAAAACCTTGACTTTGTCCAACCACCTACCATGTGTCAGTCTCTAAACCTGGTTTATGATAGCCAGTCTCATGAGAGAAGTGGCAAGCAGGGGCATGGAATGGAGAAGACAGTAGTATTTAATGAGCATTGCACATGTTACTTCATTTATCCTTTTGACAATCCTAAAAAGAGAAACCCAAGCTTCAGAAAAGATGAGTAATTTATCTATGGTCATGATCACACAGATGGGGAGTGGTAAGTAATTTACCAAAGTCCAGACAGCTGGTAAGATTTATTTTCACATCTGTCAGAAAAGCCCATGTACATTCTACTATGTTAAAAGCTTTCCAAGATGCAAATTTTTCATTCACAATGGAGTATCATTTCTTCAACTAGAATCCCTTGTCTGACAGTCGGTGACTTTTCTTCTACACAAAGAGCTATTTGAGTTTGAGTTACTGTTTTTGAGGCTGTCAAGAAGTCAAGAAGACATTGATAATGTCTTGAGATACCTCATGCATGTTGCAGGGAAGCTTCAGAAACACGAGGGCTAAAACCACTTAAAACTACCTTTAGTAGCTCTCTGGCCCTGCTCAGCAGTAGTATTCAGTTTCTCTAGTTCTCTAAGATAGCTATTTCTAAATCGTACTCTTCCTAAGTCAATAGAAGACGTGCTTCTCATGTTATCTAATACTGATCATGTAGTCTGTGTCCTTAGTCCCTTTCCTTCCTATCTTCCTTCTCCCACTGTAAATTATTCATCCTCTTTCATGAGTTCAACTTCAATTATTCTATTGCTATTAGTTCTTCCTTTCCTTTTTAGTATATGTACATCCTGAGTTTTATCCACTGTGTACCCCTTAAATAAATAAAATTATCCTTTTTTAAGAGTGCTATGCTAGGATACAGGGAAAAGAGTGGTGAAGGATGTCACCGTCCCTTTTCACTATGGACAATTAAAAACAAAAGCTTCCCTCGATCTTCTTCCAGGCATTGCCTGGTCCCACTTCTTCCTGATGACTAAGTTTTTGTCTCTTCTTAACCTAATATTTCTTCCTTGATTTAATTCTTGGCTATTGCTCTATCATTTTGCACAATTGATCTCCTATCTGACAAATCCAGCAATAACAGCAGAGCCATTAGCTGTAGCATTTGACATTTTAAACGTTGTGTCACATGAACTTTCACTGTTCCTGTGGCTTCTGGCTCCTGTCCTGTCCTGTCTTGTCTTTTTTTTTTTTTTTTTTGTACCAGGGATTGAACTCACAACCTTGTGTTTGCCAGGCAGGCGCTTATGCCGCTGAGCTAAATCCCCTGCTGTCCTGTGTTTTCTTCTCTACCTCCTCAGCAGTTACTTTCAATCTACTTCAATGCTTCTTCTTCCTGTTTTTGTCTCTTATATCCTAATTCTAGACTGAATTCTCCCTACTGTCTGACTTTGAATATTCTCCTTGGGAATGACCATGTCTTCCATTACCTTGTTCATAATGAGAGTCACAGTGAGGTTTGGCTTTTGTTTTCTGTTTTGTAGTCTCCAGATCTGGATAGCCCATAAGACACGATATCCTCACTCTTTAGTGCCACAAGTGAAGAGGGTATGCTGTTTTACTTTAGTACAAACCACACTGGATTCTGAACCACAATAAGAACTCTTCTAAGATCTGTATATTTCTATGCCTTGGCATAGTTGAGGAATAGGGTAACAGTAATGATGGAATCCTTGTAGGAAGAGGGTGCATAAGATTCACTACATGAAGCAAAGATGGATGTCAGGGAAAGTACAACAATAATTCAGGTTTCAGGTGCCACCGTGTTTCATGTGCTAGCAGTGAATAAGTGAAGGAGGAATGTTGTGGGAGAACTCTGGGTTATACCCAGTGAACACAGAAAGAATTGCACTAAACTACACATTCATGGCTCTACTTAAATCACTTTAGCTCTGTTTTAGGTCCTCAGTAGAATAGCATTGTGGTTTCTTTGTGAGTTTGAACTTTGAGATCAGAAAGACCCATGGTTTAATGCCAGTTCTGTCACCAAATGGGACTTGAGCTGAGTGCCCTGCCTTAAGTTTTGGCTTTATCATTGCTCAAGTGAACATAGGATTGGTGGACACTGAAGTAGATGGCTATAAAACAGTCTCTGTAAGAGTTAAAAACAAAACATGGCAATTTTTTTAACTTCATTATTTCACTTCAGAATAACTTTATGGTTAAAAAGATGCAAGAATACTTGTTAATTACTTAGTGAAATCATAAACACGAAGGTAAAATTAATGTAAAAGATTTCTGATGTACAAAAAGGTCAAATATAAATGACATAAATTTCCTGCCACTGGTGATTATGCACTTGATGTTTATAAATTACCTGCCATTTGTCGCTGTCTAATGCAAATTCCATTTGAAATTTAAATGAATCATATTTTACCTAGAATAGTATAGTTTGTCTATTCAAAAAATGAAATAGACGACCCTGATATGAATTCACTCTGGACATCAGGAATTTGGATAAAACTATATACTTTGCTTCTGTATGTACATACACACACGCATACACACACACACACAGAGAAACATTCACAAACATACACCTATTCTTAAAGAATGCAGCATTACTCTTCATATTCATTATCATTGTATTTGTCTGTTATACTATTTCAATTGCAGAAAAGTGAATTTTAATGCTATCAATGATTTATAATTTCATAGTTGAAATATAACTACTTATATTGAGAAGATAGAAAAAGAAAGATATTAATATTTAACAACCTGGTTATTCTTTCATGCAATGTTAAATGACCAAGTTCTGTGTGCCAGGCACAATCCTTAAACATGGGGATATGTCAGTGATTAAGACAGGTGACTCTTGTGCTGTGATGAAGAAGACATATGAATATAAAGACAGTGATAGTGATATGAGGATAGGCAGATCAATAGCTTAATATATCCATAGAAAGACAGATAGACAGACAGATAAATGAAGTGTCGTAAAATAATTGTGATACAGGAAATGGCATAATGAAGGGATTAAACTATGTTGGCTTAAAATGAAAATGGTTGCTTTAGGGTAAGGGCATGCTTCATGGATGTAGAAAGCAGCTTAATGTAATAGAACTAAGAATCATCCAGTGTGACCAGAGCATATGAGAGAACAAGAGAGTAGTAAAATGTAGGGTCAGAGAATTGGGTTTCAGGGCAAATATTTGACAATGTACACCATGTACAGTTGATTGATATGTAAAAGAAATAAACAAAGAGACATTGAACTCAGTATTTTCTCAGTTTAAAAGCATAGACCGACATAGACATTTGGTCCCTGTCCTCTGTCTCATTTCCTCTGTGCAGTCAAGTCACCTACTTAAAGAGATCATTCGATATATTAAATGCACAGTCCTTTGTAAGTTACAGAGTGACTGAATAATCCATTCCACAGATGTCTTGACTTCATGCTATGTACAGTTACTAAGAAGGCATAATGATATTAATTTCTGTATATAATATATGCATATACAGTAATGGCTAACTCTGATTGAAAATTATTACATGCCTGAATGCTTAATCCTCATAAAATTCTATGAGTGCATACTATTATACTTATTTTCAAACAAAAAAATTGTATCACACATGACAAAACAAAATTCCTGCCCTCAGTGTATAGTTCATTATACAGACAGACTCTTGAGCTAAATGATTCTAGGCCATTGTAGTAGATGTGACCATGAAGGTCTCACGGGAATGGAGAAGAGAGTAAGGGGAGGAGGAATGAATTCTGTCTTTTCAGGTGGTGTGCACTGTGGCTTTCTGTGGAATCTGGAGAGCGCTTATAGTATGTGGAGTGTTAAGCGAGTTACTCAAGGTTACGTGGTGAAGATAGGATGTCTCTCAGTTTCTACTCCTAATTCTTACTGCAGTTCCATATCAGGATTCCACCACTCTCCTTTACAACTCACACTAAACTGTCAAGCTAACAAAGTAGAATGTTACCTTGTCTGTTCCTTGCCAGCCCTCACAAGAATACAGTTGCTGCACAAAACAATGCATGACTGCTAGTGACATGTCAACATCAACGAGTCTTCAGTATGTCTGTGTGTGTTGACAGAAAGAGGATGTGAAAAGGTGCTGGTGGCAGGGAAACTGGCATGCATGGTGTACTCACCAGTACATTTGTTTTTAATAGGATATGGAATCAGGAACCGAAAGTGGAGCAGATACTGTTTCAGTAAATCAGATGCAAGCAAATTTATCTTCCAACACTGAGTCCACTGATCTACCATCTTCCACCTCAATGACCAGTTCTGGAACCAAACCCAAAGCTATGGTAAGTTGTAAATGATAGCAGTGGGTCTTAACGTGTAAGTGTTGGTCTGCATTGGGTAAGGATTGATATCCTATTCATTTGGTATCAAAGAAATGCTCTTGGAGTCTAAGCTATTCCAACCTGAAAGTATTTACTTAAGAACCATCCTAGAAACATGTTTTAAGTTTTATTGTTTTATAAATGGTTACACGTATTTCACAAAAACAGGCCATGGATCCAGAACTATGCAAAAATATGGTACATTTGTTGCTGAATACTCAGAGCTTTAAAGAACAAAAAACAAAGTCTTGAGATGGATTTTCCTGTATTGTTATCCTGACCACCCTGTCTCTTAGTAAATGGGAAATTGACTTTCTAAGCATCAGTGACAGGTGATAAGAGATGGATGGATGGAGAGGTGAACAGACAGCTAAAGAGATACATGATAGATAAGTAGATAAAGTAGAGTAGAATAGAATAGAATAGAATAGAATAGAATAGAATAGAATAGAATAGAAGATAGAAACATAAAATCACCAATATTATAAATTTTCTATGGACATTAAATGGTGTAATAATTATAAATTGCTTAAGGAAATGTTTGTTACAGGCCAAATACTGAATAATGTAAATTAATGTCATCATAACGTCACCATGAACTTTACAATGCTGTTCAAACTAATGAAAACAAGTTACCACAGAGAATAGTATAGCAGGATAAATTGTGAATAAAAGACATTTTCCTTTAAGTAAGAGATGAACAGCAACAAGAAAATAGTAGTTGACTCTAAAAAATAACATTTGTGGAAGAAGTAATTACTACTTCAAATATCAAAAGTTCCATCGGTTCCAAAATAACCTTTCCTAGCTTAGTGAAAATCATAGTGCCGTATTATTTTTTTTTAAATGTTCATGTTAGCTTAACAAAGAGAAACAAGTTTGGATTCCTTGTTTACTTGCCTTTAAAATAAAAAGCAGTTGTAAAACAGGATTTCAGAGAATGCTCTTTACTTGAAATGGTAGATTTACTGCAATTGCAAGCATTAAAATGCATTATTGAAATAAGATATGCCTAACTTTAACTTTTATATAGAAATTAAATTTATATAAAAATATCTCTTGATGGAATTAGCATCTAGAATATCTACTACATGCCATGAGTTATGCTTGATGAAAAAGACCTGAAGAAGAACAAGACACAGTCTGTCTTCAAGTATCTTGTGTACTTAAAAACTGAAATGCAATGAAATGCTGTATGGTCTGTGGTAGTAATGTGTATATTGGATATAAGAAGAACCAAAATGACACTGCACAGTGCTATTTTGGGGTACACTGAAAAAATAAGGCCAACAATGAATGACTTTGCACTGCAATGAAATCCTGCACTTGTTTTCATAAGAGTAAAGATTGAAAACTAAAAATGCGGTTCAACTATGAAATCCAATAATCTTATTTCCGCACATTCTGATTAAGGAAAATGACCTCTCTCTCTCTCTCTCTTTTCTTCAGCAGTACTGGTAATAGAAACAAACCAGGCATACTCTTTCACGGTGCTGCATTCACACCTCTTTTTATTTTATTCTTCTTCTCAGACAGGGTCTTCTGAAATTACCAAGGTGGGACTCAAACTTGCAATCCTCCTGCCTTGGTCTTTCCAGCATTATAAGCATGTAAACCAGGCCTGTCTAGGAAAATGATGTTTTTTTTTCAATTCATTTAACAGCTTTGTTTTGTTTTTGTTTTTTTTTTGGAGAATCATTGGAGTACTGACTTTTTAAACATCAGAGTAAGGTGTAGGACTCGCTATTTAAAGTCATTTATGTTTCATTTCACTTTTTAAAACACCCACTAGTATCCTCCCTAGCAATTCTGTTCACTCTGATACTTGTTCCATATTTATCTTTTGCTTTAGAATAATGCCCATTGAACCTACTTTTTCTCCTTTAAAGCACACATAATTTGTTACATTGTATACAACCAAGTGTGCAGGTGTGCAGGTGTTTTTTCAATATACTGTATATATATGGTAGATACAATTATGCAGAGGTGTGTATACACACACACACACACACACACACACACACACACACACATATTTTCAGTTTTTCCATGAGGTATACAAATTCATTAGTTTTCCCAGAACTTTTATCTTTTAGAGTATTCTGGTCAGAATTCTTGTCTACATTTTTAATTGTTTGCCATTTCAGTAGACTAAACTATTCACCCAGCAGTCACAGTTAACATGTATTTAAAGCAATTATTGAACAGAAAAAATGTTCTTTCACATATTTCAAATAAAATATTTACTGAAAATTTATTAACGTTGAGTAAAATGGGATGTGAATGTGACATCAATCGTTAACTGTAACTTACCTCAGAACACTCATAGCTCCATAACTATGCCACAACTCATTAATCAGCGAACAATGAAAACTGCTCTGCATTTGACTCAGTCTATAAATGCAATAGTCCACTTCAAGGCAACCAAAAACCACCTAGCAATCATGACTAATACCACAGTAGAGCTAGATAACTAGATATACAACTGTCCTACTACTGAGCTAATGATTTCTCTAGCAGGCCATGAAAAGTATACAAAATGAAACACTCTACTGTCACAGACAACTGACTTTGAGGAAATTTCTAAAAGAAAGTGGCTAATAAAAATGCGTGAAGGTAGCTTGAAGAATATGCTATTGTTTTGTGTGAGAGCATTTTAATTTTGTTGTTGCGTTGCTAACCTTTTAGATTCTCCCTTTTTACTATGTTTGAAAATGATTCTTGTATCATTAATCGTTTTTGTGGTTGGAATATTACAATTAAGAGTTTTACCTATTTTATGAGAAAGTAAACAGAATACTTTTCCTTCACAATGTGGAGCTTAGGTAATAGAAGATATACAAGAGTAGTTCGGATGCTTTGTGAAAAGAAAGAAAATTCTTGTATTCTATGGAGTTTTTCACTAAGAACTAAACTTTCAAAGCTAAAGTGAAGTAGAAATATGAAATTCTAAACACATCCACTTAACTTACCCACTTTTAATGGATTAACTTTCTATTATGTTTACTGAAGCTTATATATATTTCAGAATTAATTTAATTTACATTTGACTTAGTGCTGTGAAATTTATTTGTAATGGTAACTATCACAAATATTCAACTTTGCTTTTGCTTGTTGGTTCTCTTTGTTCCTAGATGAATATTTTTCAATGAGATTTAATAGTCTCATATATGTATATATATATATATATTCTATAATTAAAATAAAATGTATGAATAATATCTATATTTTTCACCAATAAATCCAGATTTTTTCATTAATACTATGTATACATCATTCTGAAAATTAAACATTGACTAGATTTCTGAGATGTATTTCACATAAAAATGAGAACACTAGAAGGTTGCCTATTCACTGCCAGTAAACACATCAGGAGAGAGAAAGAAGCCTAAGGCTTTATATCAAGGAGTTCATTATTTCTCTCCTACACTGTTCTGGTCATTTGAAATAGACTCATAATGCCTTTCAGACCAGCCTCTTCTACAAACATTGCTGGACTAGTACATCATTTTCTATAAATTGTTTTGTTGCAGTATAAAGCAGTATCCCGGTACCATTCTGTCTTTGGTGTCTTCAGGCACTTGACTTGTCCTGGTAGTATTTAATATAAAGCTGTTACATGAAAAAGTTTTAAAACTGAACACTATAAAATCAGAAGAGATTTGTTGGTCTTGGTTTATGTGTTAGCATTTAATATATTTTCTGACGTATGGCATCTTAATGTACGCTAAAATTCACTACTCTTCAATATTCAGCTTAGTGTATTTGAATGTTTGGACAAACATAAATTTACATACATCATCTGTATGCCCACAGAGCTGCCACTCAGGTCAAAATAAACTTTGAGGGACAGAATAAAGCTGTGGTACCCCCCATGTTACCTGTTTTTAATCAGATCTTAAAGTGTAACGGTTAAGAGCAAGGGAAACTTACAGCCAATTCTAAAGTACTTTATTTTGGTTTTTAATTGACATATATAATAGTTGTACTTGTTTGTGGGGTAAGGTAGTGTAAGTTGATACGTGCATATAACAATGTACAATGATCAAATGACAGTAAAGGCATTTATCTCTTCACATACACTTGTATTTCTGTATGTGAGGATCTTTCTAACTCTTCTCTTGTATTTTGAAATGGATAAGAAATTGTCATAGCTTATAGTTACCCTATTGTGTTACAGAACATTCGAATTTATTCCCCCTTTTAACTGTAGTTTGGTACCCATTATCCAACCTCTCTTTGATCCCCTCTTCCCTTAGTCTTTCTAACCTCCAGTGACCTCTGTTTCAATCTCTACTTCTATGTGAACATTTTTTAGCTTCCATAAATGAGTGCAAACATGTGGAATTTGTCTTTCTGTGTCTTGGCTCGTTTCACTTAACATAACTTTCCTCTGTTCAACCCATATTGCCACAAATGATAAGATTTCATTTTTTATGGCAGAGTAAAATTTCACTGTGTGTATATTTTATTTGCTCATCCACTGGCAAGCATCTCCTTTGTTTCCATAGCTTGGATATTTTAGGTACTACTGCAATGAATGTGTGCACACAGGTATCTCTTTGATACACTGATTTCATTTCCTTCGTATATATACTCAGTAATGGGAATGCTGTGTAATATGATAGTTCTATTTTTAGTTTGTGGAGAGGCATTCACAGTGTTACTACAGTGGCTGTACTAATTTACATTACTATGAACCATGTATGACAGTTTCTTTTTTTCTGCATCCTCAATGGTATTTGTTATTTTTGGTCCTTTTTATATTGCCAAGTCTCACTGGGATAAGATGGTATATCTAACTTTGGTTTTGATGATGTCAAACATTTTCCATGTACCTGCTCACAATTTGTTTGTCTTTACTTAGAATTGTCTGTTTGGGTCTTTGGGCCATTCTTTAATCAGATTATTTATATGTTTCTGCTATTAAGTTGTTTGAGTTCTTTACATATTCTGGATATTAACCTCATGTCAGGTGAATAATTTGGGATTATTTTGTCCCATTTTTCAAGTTGTCTACTATGTCGTTTGCTTATAAAAGCTTCTTTAATATTATTTAGCTAGCTTTGCTTTTCTGGCCTGTGCTTTCGGAATTCTACTCAAAAAAATTTTTTTTTGCTTATACCAATGTCTTGAATGTTTCTTTGGTATTATTTTCTAGTAGTTTTACATGAAAGTTTCTGATTGATCTTGGTATGATTTTTATAGATGGTGACAGGTAAGAATCTAATTTCATTTTGCCTATGTATCTCCTGGCACCATTTATTGAAGACACTGTCTGTAATGTATGCTCATGGCTTCTTTGTCAGTTGGCTGTAAATATGTAGATTGATTTCTATATTTTCTATTCTGTTTCATTGGTGCATGTCTATTTTTATGTCAGTACTATCCTATTATGATCACTATAGCTTTGTAGCATGTTTTGAAGTCAGGTATTTGATATCTCTCCAGCTTTGATCTTTGTGTTCCAGAATGCTTTGGATACTGTAGGTCTTTTGAGTTTCCTTGTGATCTTTGTGATAATAAAACATATTCGTGTGAAGAAAACCATTGGAATTTTGGTGATGATTGCATTGAATCTGTAGATCATTTTTGGTTATGATGGGAATTTTTAACAGTATTAATTGGTCCAATCCTTAAGTTTGGGATGTCTTTTTAGGTATATTTTGTGTGTGTCCTCTGTAATTATTTTACTGTTTTATAATTTTCAATATAGAGATCTTTTACTTCCTTGATCGAATTTATTCTTATGTATTCTATTTTTCTGTGTGTGGCTGTTGTGAATGAGATGGCTTTACCGAATTTCTTTTACAGTCTGTTTTTTACTGGTATATAAAAAGTCACTAATTTTTATATGTTGATTTTGTATTCTGCAATTTTACCGAATCCATTTATCATTTCTGTTTTTGGTGGGTTTTGTAATATTTTCTACATAAAAGATCATGTCATCTACACAAGGGAATAATTGGACTTTCCTCATTTTCAAACTGGATGCCCTTTCTTAATTTCTGTTGCCTAACCATCCTGGCTAAGACTTCCAGTACTACTTGAATAAGAGTGATGAAAGTGAACATCCTCACTTAGCTCCAAATCATAGAAGAAATGCTTTCAGCTTTTCCCTATCTCCAAGGGTTTGTTGTTGCTCTTAAGGGTACTTGTAGTGGCAAACATTCATTAAATGATTAGCAATTGCACATTTATGAAAAAAGAGACCAAGATTCTGACAACAAGGAAAAGAACATAGTCTATATGTGAAATAGGTAACTGGAAGAATAAGAAGGCTCTAGTGTTCAGCTGTGCAGAATAACTGAGAGCATCATGAAGAGTATGCAAGGATGTGATTTTAATTCACCATAAATCCCAGCCCTGGACACCACCCAAGACACTGCTTTAGTTACCTGGTGACACAGAATTCTAATAAAAATGATGGGAACCAGAATCACTTGAACAAGTTGAGACTGAGTAGCTTTGAGTTTATCCTAAACAACCTAAGGGAACTTTGCAATATACTGGTATGTGTATGAGCATGTACTATGTTCCAAAATTATAAAATAAGCACTTTACTGAAGACATTAGAACAGCATAAGTTGCTATCTTCAATATCTGTAGTTGTTGCAGGGTAAAAAACCAGACACAGCCGGGTGTGGTGGCTCATGCCTGTAATCCCACCACTCGGGAGGCTGAGACAGGCGGATCGTTGTGAGTTCGAGACCAGCCTGGGCTACAAAGTGAGCTCAAGGCCAGCCTAAACGGCATAGTGAGACCCTGTCTCAAAAACACCAGGGCCGGGGGTCTAGCTTAGCGGTCTAAGCGCCTGCCTGGCAAGCGCAAGGTCCTGAGTTCAATCCCTGGTGCCAAAAAAAAAAAAAAAAAACAGACACAGCTTATTCCAGCTCACAGCAGGAAAAATAGTTCTAATTTCACAGATAGGATACATTTCTAATTTTTGACCATTGTCACCATCGCGGAGATGAGACAGACCAGCAGGGAGGAGAGCTCATAAGGGAGGCTGGAACCCAGGGCAGACAGAGTTATACCCTGCCAGATATAGGTATTTCTTTTCATTATTATGTTTTCAGTTTTTGTTTTTGATCACTACACGTTTGCAGTGCGTAATGATTGCATTCCTTATGGGAAGTTGGTACATGGACACAACACATCTTTTTACATCACCCTTTCCTCCCAGCCTTCCCCTTGCTCTCAATTTCTTGATTGCCTTTCCATTTGAAAAAGACCTATCTCTGCATGTCCGATTGACTGTCTTTTATTTTGCATCTTATTTATAATTTGAATTCTCATATAAGAGAAACCATGAATATTTAAGTTCGTGTGTCTGATTGATTTTATTTAATACATGGTCTCAAGGTACATCTATTTTCTTACAAATAACTCATTTATCCTTCTTTATAGCAGAGTAGTGCTCCACTGTGTATAAATAACATATTTCCTTTACCTGTTCATCTGTTGGTGAACATATAGGCTGCTTTCAAGGTTTAGCTATTATTAGTTATGCTGCTGTAAACATGGTTATGCATATATCACTGTAATATGATGACTTTAACTCTTTCTGACAGATATCTAAAGGAGAACAGCTGGGTTAATGGAATTTCTAGTTTTAGTTTTATTAAGGAATCTCCATACTGATTTCCATAGTGGTTCTACTAGTTTACATTCCTACTAACAATGCAGAAAGATTCTTTTTTCCCTTCAACTTCATCAGCATTTGTTATAATTTGATTTCTTGATGACAGCCATTCTTTCTCAAGTGAGCTGGAATTTTAGTGCTGCTTTAATTTGTATTTCTTTAATGGCCAGTGGTGCTGAACATTTTTCCATATACTTCTTAGCCATTTGTACTTCCTAGGAAGAATGGTTCAGAACAAATTCTGCCTAAGTTCTGCTAGAAGATGGTCCACTCTGTGAGCCTTCAAGAACTTCTGGATGACTTTAAAAAAGAAATGATCCAATATTTTAGCTGCTTTTCCTGACATTTCCAAAAACATCCTTGTAAGTCTAAGCTATGATTGAAGGAAAAAGTCTCTCATCATGACCCCTAAAGCACAAGTGTTTGTTCTGAGGTCAAATACATAGTGAGGAACTTACACACAATCTATTCATTTCCCCCTTTCTGACATGAGAGAAGCAAGGAGTAATTTGCATGGGATGACACTGACTTGTCACTGTTGTCCTCTTTAAAACACACACATGCTTTTGAGATAAGGAAAAATGAAAAGTGACAACACTGTGTGATAATTTTGATATTGTTTTTGACGAGTGCTATTAAAAGTTGAAGTCATTTAAGTAATATCTTATTTTGCTTTTTTCACTTTGATACACATGCTTATATATATGTAAGTTTAAATACATGTATATATAATCTCAGTTTATTATATAAATTTTATGTATTTGTACATAGGTTGGTGTTTGTGTGTGTGTGTGTACGTATATTCCCAGTTGTTATCACTTAATTATGAAAACTCTTAACTTGGAATTCATGAAAGGATTTAGGAGGATTCCCTGAAACCTCTGAAATCGCATTTTAGAATATGTATACATGCCAGGATTTACACATTTCTGGAAATTTTTTCAAGAGTGTCATCAGATTCTCAAAAGGCACTGAAAACATCTGTAAAGAAACACTACCTCTGACTCACTCTCAGCCAGTTATTTATCCAGTAAAGAGAATCAATGTTGAGTACAGTAACATCTTTCCTACAGATAATAAATACCTTTCAGGCATATTGATAGAAATTATGTTGTTTGGGTTTATTTCCTAGTGGAACATCTTGCTGTATCTTTTCCACTATAAATGAGGCTATACTCTATGTGACATCTGACCCTGTGATGGAACCATAACATGTCATTTGCATTTATTCTAATTATTGAGCATATAAATAAAAAAGACCAAAAAAATGAAAGAAAAAGCCATGTGGGCTACTCATAATAGTTTCAGTGTAAGTCAAGTTTTGTGTCTCAATGCAATGACAGATCTTATACATGTAATCACTAAGCTAAAGTCATGCTGTTTCTGATATATTAATGAAAGGCATTAAAATTGGAAAAAAGCATGCAGGTTCTGAAACCCAAATTTAATCATTTAAAGTATCACTTCACACTCAATTCACTTTAGTAATAACTGTATTTTGTTTTGCCAGGTTACTCTATAATATATTTTTCATAAATAATTATCAGATGTATGTTTTAACAAGGCTGGTAATTTTCTTTAATACTACCTAACATTTGAAACAAAATAGAAGAGAGAAACATACTTTATCACATGAAGGAGATGGCAAATATTTCTGTTACTGAAGTCCCGGGGGGAATCCACAGTAATATTTTGAAATAGTATTTCATAATGTCACATTATATTATTAACTTTCATATCCTAAGAAAAGAAAATAGTATACTAAAGAAAAAAATGGCACACATAGAATTTTTAAAGAAAGTTTAGGCAATGACATCTGAAACATCAAAATATTTGAATTAGCACAGTTCATAATTAATAAATTCAAATAAAAATATAATGGCCTTCAAAAATGTCTTTGATTGTCATGTTTTTTAATGTGCCAATTTTAACTTCACATTGCTAAGCAATAACATGAATTTTTAAAGAAATATTTTCATCTATTCACTAAGATCACTGTTTATGAGAAAGAAAAATAAAGCAAATTTTGAAACTTTTTTAAAAGAAAAACTAAGCCTCTAGAGAACTGGAAAAATATTTCTAAAAATGAAATTATTCAATGATTATTATAATGAGATATTTCATAGAATTCTGTGATTTAAAAGCATAGAGGATCCCATTCATATATTTTGGGTTTTGAAATAAAATAAATATGTAATTCATTACCTTGGAGTTTAAAAAATAGAAACATTTTCCACAGCTATTTACTTTAATATTTCAAATAAATTCAAAAGTCCCCCTTTTTTGTGTTTTAAGATATTTTCATCTGTTTTCAATCTACTTACACATTAATTCATGACAATCTGGTTTGAATGAGTTGTTTGATCTTCTCACATTCATCTTTTCACTTTGAATCTAGGAATTTTATTTTGCCAAGAATAAGTATAATTTGTACCTACACATACAGATTCTTAATATTAAACTCTAAGCCCATGTTACTGAAATAATTTGAGTGTTGGCAGCTTGTCTTTCTCTCTTTTTGTGTTTAGTTTTATAGTAATCTAAAAGTCATCCTTACAACCTAAGATTTGGTTGTATGAATAGTTTTTTTGCATGCTATCATCATTACAAAGAGAAAACTTTAGTTTTTCCATGGGCTGATGTGACTTTTCAAATCCAGTTCATATTTTCATCCAAAAGAAATAACAACTCCCAGTTATTTCTGTGCAATGTAACATAGCAAGCCAGAAGCATGCCACATGACAGCGACCAGAAGTATAATTCATAGCACTGGACAGGAATAATAACCAGCAAGCGATTTTCACAGCCCTCACTTTCTTCATTTCAAACCTAGGTGTTCCAAACCTCTAATTACATTTTTCTATTTTCTATTTTCATGCTAACAGATTGATAATTAATTCTACCCCTGGCCTTTGCTGGCCTCCATACTCACTTCTTAAAGACAGTGGAGTCAGTTGAAATGTTTAACCAGGGACTCCAGATCATGACAGGCTGACTTAGCACACACCTAGGGTGCTGCTGACCCTGACAATTTAGGTTTTAATGTGGTGCACATTAAAAGTACTTCAGAACACTGGGTTCTAGATCAATCATT